>QLOI01001732.1:0-43299 GCA_003313605.1 Tuber umbilicatum | reverse complement strand
TTATTCCCTGTTGGAGGGGGGGGAGGGCTAGGAGTAGACTCGGTGAGGGGGTTTTGTGGGAGCAAGTTGGAGTACAGTTTCGGTGTCTTGATGAATGTTACGTCTTAGATGTTGCCAAAGGAGGAGTTACGAGGAAAAATAATAATGGCCTAGTTTGTGTTCCTTAACTGTTTTGTGAATTATTGTCAGAACGCAGAGTCCCTTGTTTCCGTGTACGGAATGGCCTCAAGTTGAAGCCTGAGTCGTAAATTCAGCTGGTTTGGTCTCAATCTGGTGGGCGCTATATATCGTGGGACTCGGTGCTTCTAGTGGCCCCGTCCGGCGGGGACGGGAAAAAGACCAACTTGGCGGAGTAAAGACGAGGCAGGCCGTCGTCTCCGACAGTTGCGCCATTGGCTGTGGTAATCAGCCCCTCGGAGGACATCAAGACCTAATAGGTTTTAGTATGGAGCGTAGAGTTTTCTATCTGATCGGTCGAAATTTCTTACCAAATAGAAGTGCACCTACAGGTAATTAATTATTATGAAGAGCAAGAGGGAAGAAAGATAGTCCGGCTATCATATTATTATGTTCATGGGCCTGAGTGGGAACCACTTCGGGCTCGGGGCCTAGACTTCCCTTATCGATTGCCGGTGGATAAGCCACTGGGGGCGACGGGCACATGGCAGGGGCGTTCACGGGTCCTCACTGGGCCCACTTCGGAACGGACGGTGCTAACGGATGAAGAGCCTGGAGGGATCATTTCGACGACGCCAGATTTGAGATGTCTATACGAGTGATATGATATGTCTTCCGCTGTTAGAATTCCTGTGACTGATTTCTAGTTTTGTTATATTGTGTATCACACCCAAACACGGAACCTCCCCTGCTCGCAGGTCTATGCTTTCCTCTTGTGGTATACTTGAGGATCTCAATAGAACTCAATTGCCTACTAATTGCATCTGTGACAGCAAAGATCCGATTCTCGTGGGTGAGGTCGAGTGGCTACTACTATAAAGTCAGAATGGTCATCTGCTTAATACCCTCGGGCTTTTACGGACATATATCAAACGAGAGCCCATTGCGATGAGATACATAGGATCTTGCATGCTTATAGTGGCCTTTTCTCACATCTAGACTGATATATTTTTCTACCCGGTCATGTGGGTTGATACAGTGGAACCTCCGTTATTTCCCACTTCCAAAACTTCTAGCTAACTTAGCTACTAACTCTAGAGTTTGTAGATTCACACTATTTGAAGTATGGAGGATTCATCTGGAGGATACCTATGAAAATTTTGAATCTCTGATAGATTCGAGTTCCAGCACATCCCAAGGATCATGGTTCTAGAAAACTTTTTATCACAGGAGAATCAGGAGGAAATATTAAAGTGGTTCTTTGCATATTTAAACGCATAAAACTCAAAGAAAATCACTACCAGTAACTGGAATCCCACATCCAACGATACCGCTCTACCCGGTTGAGTTAGGAGAGTCCGGCAACGAATCAATCAAGAAAGATGCTCTCGAGTCAGGTGCTAGAACCTTACCAATCCCACAAAGTTTCAACTCTGGGAGGAGAAATTTCCAGCGCCCAAGGCGAGTGTAGAGACCCTGGAGTCTACTATACGGGGGAGTATTTTGTTATACCTCACTACTGAAACCTGGTCCGCAGATATAGCTATCGATTGTTCAAATCAATACTCTCTATTCTGCTCTTTGTGCACGTAGGTGTGAGCAAAATTCCATTTTCGTTTCGTCGTCATGAGATATCACTTGGCCTTTGCATTCTTTTCATGTCCCCCCAATTCCCAGCCTCGGGCCACTCCCAGCCTACTGGATTTTTTTTAGAATTTTTGGAGGCTCATGGTATGACACTGTTCAATTATATACTTGTGTGGACAAACAAATTTTAGATAAACCCTAACCCTACTTTTCTTTGTTTCGGGGTTTGTGCATCTATTGGTTTCTTCTTTAGTGGTGCCCATGGTATGTACGGTAATGCACCTACACAGATATGAAATGTAAATTTATGATACTTTACCTGTGCCGGTATCATAATACGCGGCAACAAACCATGTTTGCTCCCAATGAGTGAAAAAAGCTATCAAGACTTAGTTAAAGTAACTTTGTTCTACTGACAAAATAGAGTGGGCGAACCCCTCAAATGGTATATCCACTGAAGGGAGAGAGGTGAGAGCATAAAAGGCTCTGCTGCCGCCTTGTGTTTTGCCGAGGAAAAATAAAAAATATTTCGCCTTCTCTTGAATGATTGACTAAATAGGTAAGATATCCTTCGTCGAGGTGGAGGGTGAGGCTGCTATTCAGGGTCTAGAAAATATCCCCTCCCTAATCCTCTCTGACCACCTCCTTTACAACTCCAAACTTTATGACCAGCCTCAACGGTCCCCAATCATCGTGAATAGCGTTTTCATCTTTTGACCATTATGGTAAGAGGTTTATGCAAACGGGAACATATTTTATGGCTTCGGGCTTATAGTGCTTTTACTTTCCAAGTACCCTGGGACGTGCCTGTGCTTCGCGAGGCCGAGCTTGGGGGGTTGATCTTTATCATTACCTCAACGATTAAGGGGAAGATACCGTATCTGATCACGCGAGACTCTTCGGAGGGGTGGACCTCTCCCCGGTATTAGTGATGGGACATTAGGAGCCGTAAGTACTGGTTTGAAACCCCATTGATTTTATCAACCTCCTATTAAAAGCAGGATCCGGGAAGGAAGCTTTGTGACTGTCTGAGGCTAACTGCTATTATGATAGTATTATCCAAGTATTCGAGTAGTGAACCCTTGCGCCTCTACGGTACGGCGTTAGCTTCCCGGCAAAACGTTGGTCCGTATGAATACTAGAACCATAGCCATGGTGGGCCTTCGAAATCTTGCACATTTACTGTACGCTCGTGCTAGTGTCTCTACTCTTACCGTGCGAGTACGCTTTCCTATGAGTGTGATATCCGGCTTCTCTGCTGCCTAACTGCATCTGTGTGGTGCAAGGGGTACTCACTGGGCAAAAATTAGGCCGAAATTTGCCTTCTCTGCAAGGCTCAAACACTCTGTCATCAGTACCGCACTCGTAGCGTGTCAACACCTGCGGTATCATGAGAACCTCCCGGGTTGGTGCACAGATGATTATCTGAGGAACCTATCACTACTATCTCGGAGGATACACAACGGAAGATTGCCGCTAATTGGAACGGAACAACCCATCCTGAGCCCGGGGATTTTCAAGCTCAACCTACTGATCCAGGCTCATTAGATGCACCTGGTTTCGTGAAGTGAAGATTGCGTGGCCTGGAGCGGCGTGTCTGAGAAATGTTTTAGTGACTGGTCAGAGCTTTCGCCCCAGAATCCCTCTGGCCAAATTCTGGTGGTGCCCGTATATCGTAGCTGATTGAATACTTGGGGGTGCCCTCCTACGGGTATTCGCGGCGAGATGGGGGGTGGAACGCTCATATGGGCTTTGGTGCGGGGCATTCCTCTGGGCTACGCACAAGATTTTCAAGCATGTTCGATCACTGGACGGCGCAGCAGGGCAATCCACTCAATTACCGTGCCCACTACTGAGACTCCTCTGCATGATAGCCACCCAAATCGTGATGATGGGGATAGAACCAGCCGAGCTCGTAGGAGCAAGTAGATCTTATGATTACAGCAGCAAGGCGAGAATTTGGGTGCCTCAACATAATCGAGCACAATGATTGCTAACTCAAACGCGACACCTTACTGTAAACTGTGGGTCTCTTTTTTTTTTATCTACACTTGTTTTGGAGCAACTAAATCACACAACCCGCAGATCCAGCACGAATGTAACTCGAGTGTGGGGTACTCTGCAAGGGAGAAAGGCAACTAGTTCCATTCACTCTTTTCACAGAGGCTACAATGGCTCTACGAGACAGGAGGAAAAAGAAAAGGAGAGCTAGTGGCACACAATATGAGTTGGGTCCCCGGAATTCATCCTTACTGGTCTAGCTTAAGGTATCGCATAGCCGATGTTATCAACTCGAGTATGGGGTGCATTTTCCATGTGTTGTCCTGTCTCTTTTTTCTTTTCTTTTGCCACGGATTACGGCACCCGTACAAAGCAGATCAGAAAAATCAAGAGCGCAAATAAACTTCGGCCTATGAAGCGTCTAAGACATAGGAGGGTGATTGTTGAGATAGGCCACATAGGAGGGGTCCGAGTGTTTGTGGGTCGAGCAGCTGCGCCAGCTGGTCATCAATAGAATTCTCTCCGATTCGAGGATTTATCAGCTTTGGGACCCGATCTGAACCCTGAACGATTCTCTTGGTTTTTCGGATCTGCCGTGAGATGATTGAACAACAGGCAATCGAAGGAAAACGTTTTCATTTCAGCCCTACAAATATCTTGTAGGGAAAACACACGACTTCGGTGTCCTCAAATACAAAAACTATATTTGAAAAAGCTGATTTCGTTTAGAATAGTAACAAATCAAAAACAAACGAAAAATGCCCGCTCCAGCCCCCCGATACTCGCCCCTTCTGTTCAACACATTTCGACCGTAACATCCGACCCGAAGCATTCACCATTTCTTGTGCCTATAGCGATTGTCTGACGTTGTTCGTTACCGCCATGGTGAGGTACAAGACATAAGTGGGGTGTCGAGTCTCGCGAGGTGCGGATTTATTTGTGCTGCGGAGAGATATTAGCTCACTGGCAAAGGAGAGGGAACACATTGATTCTTGGCACTTACAGGGCAGCCCTCACAGGAGCATGCTTCACCGCAGTTACAGGAACCAGAAGTTGCACAACCGCAGCCACCCATGATGATTTGTGTTTGAAGTGTGGAGGTTTCTTTGAAAAGATAGGTTCGAAGATTGGAAGCGATGATGACTAGATTGCCCACTGCCGCTGATGGAAACAGGTTCAGATGGAGGGGGGCGGAGGGAGCCTTTTATGCTTTGCCGAGCGTTATCTTGGGTGGTGTATGTTTGGTTGATTTCTCGCCACCGACCCCTAGAATGATACTGCGATAGTCTTGTTTGAAATCCCAACAGGACTGGCTTTGTTCGGGTACGAACGCGCAAATTGTGCGGGGTCTGGAGCTAGATTGTCGCTTCGCCCCACCACCCCACTTCGAGCTTATTATAGGGTATCGATACTTGTACTCATGCACTTCTACTCGTACGGGTATGATATGATGCGAAGCCTGCGATATACAGATAATCACTTCCAAGTCATCTTCTCTGGGCAACACAGGTAGTTACGATACCCCCCCTAGAAGATCAACTGCACAAAATACTTGGGTAGGATGAAAAACGAAATCTTTCCCTTCTCGGTACAGTGTTGCCTCCCATTGAGATACCAGCATCGGGTTCATGCGTCGGAAAGATTCATCAGCAACGCAGATTTAGCTCAACTGCTGGTTAAAAGATAGGAATCTAGGATACCGGTATGTCACCTCTCGCCACACTCTGGTGAAGGTTTCCGATCGGACTTTATTTTTTCTGATCTGAGAGCACAAACAGCGAAAGAACCTCAAAAGAGGGTTGCGATGTTTTTGCGTTGGTCTATCCAGCGGCGTCTCCCATCCAACCAAGTCGCGACAAAAGGATTCTGATACCTCTATGGCTTACGAGCGTTACTGATATCGGGTAGCGGGCTATGGGGTTGGAATTGTACTTGTAAGTTCTCAGCTGACCGAATTACTTTACCGGGGCACAGTTCGTTCTCGAGCACTTAGTAGTTCACCCCTGTTGGCCGTTGGGAGTATCAACTTGTTGTGGTTCTTGGAAAACCTCCGAACATAGGACGTCGTTGGTCTACCACGGTACCCCTCATCGCTGCTTGCCGAATAAACAGCCAAGGAAAAATTCACGAAAATACCACTACGGATGGTAAATTTCTTGCGGGGGGGGGGAATTCACTACCATAATATGTGACCAAGGAAGGGGAGCGACAACTACCCCGCCCCTCGCCTCCTGCCTACTCGAGCAGATGGTTTCGCAAGGAAATTTCAAGCTGTATGCATGGCGCTAAACTTGGGAGATATATGTCTTTGCTGGAATTTAATTAGATCCGTTGTCATCGGGCTTTGACCTCGTTTGTTAATGTCCAATCGTAGCACTCTAGTAACTAATGGCACTTTACTAATACGATATATCAATGATGATACTACAAGCCTTACTATCAATGCTGTGCGTATACTGGTAATATTATACACCGGTGCCGCATCTGGATCGAAACCACGATGGTAGGGGGAATGTGGTTTAAGTGCTGAACTCGAACTATGCACTATCATACTCAGGCGGCTCCCGCAATCGGAGCGCGCTGGACATTCTGGCCCCTTTGTTCCCCATTTCACGTTTTTATTGACCAGGTGACGAATTACTTGCAGTAATCCTTTACTTGGTATCATCACTGCACTCAAATCTGTCAATCCTAGCTGGCTACGGTACTCGAATAGGTGTGCGGGGCGTCTGGATCTGATAAGCTTTGGTATTGGTCTTTAGTCCTAAGTGCGGTACTGGTATCGGTGGCAGGGCTTACATGCTGTAAAAACCCGAATTGAAAATGTGCTCGGACGTTGTGGTTGCCTCTCCTACGAGCAGTAAGGCACTGTACTCGACCATACTCGAGTAGTACTGTACTCGTACTAGGGTGTGAGCAAAAGTCTGTCGAAGTCTGGTCTGGTTGGCCCGAAATACGTGTGTGTAACGCAAATTATGCAGCCAAACTGGCCATTTACGCTAACTTTTGGTGAAGGAAAAAAGTCTGTCGAACTCTTGGCGCAGTGGCTAGAGCAAAACTCGAGTGTCTGAGTGGTCGAGAGGGCCCAGAGCCAACCAGAGAGAGCTCGACAGACTTACCCTTGATACCCGGTACATTCTGGTATCGGGCTGAGTTTGTGATGTTCCCCCCCGGTAGCCTAGGGGGGGAATTCCAACGTCTTGACGCATCTATAAGTGCATGTATCTTCTTCTATTCGGGTTCTTACAGTATTTTGCCAAAGCGTCACCGCAAAATCTTTAACTTTAACAAGGTTTTCCTAATGTACGAGGTTCGGTGGGAAGGGAGCAGTTATTTGAGGTTCGCCAATCAAATACATCCCTGTCGGCTCCTAGCCTTGTATTCGATGCCTGGTACAACCCTGTCTTCCCATGGGGAGCCCTATCTCTTCGAGTCGTCAATCCAACGTCCCGGAATCCCGATATAGTTCTCTGGTTTTGGTCCTGAACACGGGGGCTCGGTACTGAACTCGAGTAGTCTATGGCACTGACCGGCGCCTTTTGTTTCTATCCGTACATCGGTCCACATACCAACATTATTCTTCCTTGGGTTTACCGTATCGTACGAGAGCCGTCACTGGCCGTTTGAATACAATACCCGACTGCTACGTTACTCTCTGAGAAAAGCGATTCGACTCGTCACTGATGTCCTGTCTCAGTGGGAGTGATATACCGGTAATGGGAGAAATAATCGCCGAAGTTACTTCGTCTCGGCCCCACCGTGAAAGGTTGTGACGGACCGCACCCCTCCCTCTCGGCTACCATATTAATGGCGGACGGTAGGCAGCTTTAGGTAATGCAAACGTGGTGTTTCTCCACGGGTCCACGGACTCCGCCGACTAGTTTGGTCGCCGGGTTTGAGTTTGAAATCCAATACTGCTAGCAATGTGAGCTCGCGCTTCGGGGTGCCGGTGCTGTACCTGAGGTGTCATCCATAACCGCGGCGTTTCTTTTCTCAAGTACGAGTACAAAAAGGATCAACCCCCCTTCGGAAAAGAAATAGACATTGCGCGAACAGGGGTAAAGGTGAACGGGCGATTATATTATGTCATAACAGCGGAAGATAGAATTGAATGGAAGCCCGGCTGCAGGCTCATCCTGCGCTGTTACTGGAATTACCAGCTATGGCTGTGCCACAAGATTCTCCTCGACTGGCGCAACTACGAGTGCTGTAGGGGCGTCCGCCAACACCTGCACTGGTACAGTACGTATCGTTGGACAATAGAAGATAGATACCCGGACAGAAATCTTTAACAGCCAGTGGTTTTAGTTTGGATTTGAGCTACCGGCCTTATCTGGTCAAACTCGAAATGGCGCTAGGACGATCAAATAAAGTGTGGTTCAATCTGCTGGCGAGATTTGCAAGAAAGGTGTCCCCTGGAGCTACCGTATTCCTAGCGGACTTATCGCGATTAGGTCCTGTGATGGGTGGAGTCGGGATGTCGGCCTATTATTGATTTGAGTATTGTAAGGAGTCAATGATCGGTAGTGAATTGCTAACTAGAGATTAGTATTCCGGCGTTTACCCCACCAGCGATATGGCGCCGTAATCTGATTACGCTACGGGCACTGCATGTGGAGTGACCGAACACGGTATCTGACTTCAAACCCCTCCGCCCAACGTGAACGGAAGCCATCACTGTTAGCTTCCCTCCACCTGCCTATTCTTGTGCGAAAATAATTACCTCTGCGGAACTACTCACGGTCTGTGGAAAGATTTTTCCGCAACTTCCCTTTATCCTGCAATCTAGCAAAAGTCTAGGGTCCACTTTGAACCTTACCTAATATACCGTACGAGTAAAGTATCCCAGATACCAGCTCTTCATAAAATTTGGTGGGTTACCGTAGTCCCCTTGGCACCATACTTTGTGCGGAAGCCTCGGGAAGAAGCTTCTATGAAGGAATAGGATAAACAAATTAGTATTGAATTATGAGCTTCGAATTCCCCACTACTCATAGTACTGTACTCACCGCGGGTATGACACTACCGTATTGTACCTTAACAATCTAATCCTAGCACCTACTTGCATGCCGCCACCGCACAATCTCCGCAAATCGAATCCTCACTTCTCTTTTCTTTTTCTTATCCTTTTATCTAATCTTGTGTAACGCCTAACCTGTCTACCAGTGGGGTCTTGTGGTTATTGATGGTATGATATGAGTTCGTGTGTGGTGGCTACAAGAGCTCAACTTGAGGGGGCGGGCTTATCCGGAGCGGGTTCCCTGTAGAGGACAGTGCAGTGCAGTATTGTACTCGTGGGGGATAGGCCAATTGTACCGACACGCGGCACAAGTGGGGGTATCACCGAGTGTCACTCGATCAAATTGAGGCTTGGGGGTTGGGATAAGTTTGGAAGGTTGTTGCTGGAGCGCAGAGTGCGTGTTTCTACCGCGCTCACAGGTGCAGTAGGATGTTCGGCGTGGTGTTTTTCCCTTTGGTGGTGGTGGAGCTGAGAACTGAAACCGTTGGGCTAGGCCGTTGGCGCATATTGTTGGTTGAATTGGTATTGGGGAGGGCCGTGCTGTGCGTTTTTCCCTTCACACAGAATTTCGATAGCAACTACTGCTCGATCAATATAGTAACTCCTAAGCGGAAGCTTGTTTGCGCTCGAGAGCATACACCGCATAGTAGGGATGCCTGGCACCTACGAATGTTCATGGAGAATAATAGGACTCTCACAGTGGGTTTTGCTGAAAACAATTCGCATACTATCTTCTAGGCTCCACTATTTGGACGAACACGAGAGGCTATGATTTTCGAGCCTGATCCCAAGACAAAGCAAAGTGCTCTCAGTGCAAAAGATAAGCGTGCGGGGAACCATGCGCAGTGCACTGCTGTGCAATATATAATGGTCGTCTTCGATATTAACCTGTAACACCTTAAAGGCTGGGAATTGGCTATATTTGGTTTGTGCATTTTGCTTAAGTTACACTGGACGGAATAGGTTACTTGAGTTTTTGGGGTGGGTGGTGGGTGGGTGAAGGTATTCCGGTACTTGTGTTCTTTATATTTTCCTCTGGGCATTTATGACGAGTGACTTTCTGGAAAGAACGTGTTGCTGACGATACAGGGTTGGTGTCGGGTTGACGGTGTAGGTATCTGAGCCTTAGCTTCTCAAGCTCTTGCTTCAGACCCTGGTTCATACTGCTAAAGGCTCGGGGTGCTAAAGCCATTCTGAATGCGGAAATTTTTTGACGTCCTAGGTATTCACCAACGGAAATGCGGAAACATGGATTAGATTTTTCTGAGTCTAGCCCTTTCAAACTCCCATCCACAGCTGAGGAGCCGGAAGGGGAGGGGAGAGATGCTTGCCAATTACGGAGTAGGGTGTGATAAGATGCCACTCTCACAATGGCCTGCACTGTGCACGATCGAGGTCCTTATCGTCAATATATCAACAGCCTACACAAAGTGCGGGATAAATCACTCAATAGCCATGGATGGAAAAGGCGGTGAAAACTATCGACATTCTAAAGCCTATATACCCTATTATTAGGGAACCCGCAGCACCAATGACAAGTCAGATACAACTGAATTTTCGAGAAGGCGCAGCGCCCACGAAACCGAGGACACCAAAAATTTGAGGCCTTCGCCAAGTCTGCAGACCTTCTGGAGTTATTTACAGTTGTGGGAGGGAAGGAAGAGAAGACCGGCCCGATAACCCGCCCGATAGCTATTCCCTAAGTGTATAGCCGTAAGCTCGAGCCGGGCATGGGACATCTCCTCAGAACAAACGCATCTGGTACTGTCAAAACAGTTTTTACACCACTGGAAAGACAGTCATTTTTATTCCGGGGAATGGGTAGTCAATCTACGTCGTGTCTCGATGGGATTTATGAAAGGGGGTGATTAAGAGAAGGGTTTTCCGATACAAGTCGACCTCCCCCCCCCGCGGGCTCTAGCTGGAAGGGTATGTCCCTAACACATCTAAGCATTGGATTAAGCATATATTGCCCATCGCCCTCGTTTTCCAAGAGGGCTAGCAGGAACTGGTGCTATGAGGGTTGAGATATAACGGAGGCCTTGACATAGTGTACCGACATTCGATAGGAATTTGGAGGGGGTGTTTTATGCTGCCTATCTATCCACCTCTCTAAGTTAGCTCTTTTTTTTTGTATTTGCAGTGCCAACAGGGCTATCGATATATCGGGGAATGAGTACAAACGACTTGTTGTGTTTCAATAATTTATATCGATTGAAAACCAGCGTGAGGTGGAGAGATCTGGTAGTTATCGAAATTCCAGAATAACTTTTCAAAGAGCTCGGGGACTAGGCTCAAACCGGGCTACTTGGTTGGTTGGTTGATAGATTGGTTCCTTCCAAACCAAAAAACCGGGCGTAAACCGAACTAATAGGGCATTCCGTAGTTACAGTACAAGTGGTTAGATCCTGGAGTAATAATCCAAGTGACGAGAATTTCTTCCCCAAATATCTCGAACCTAATTATTCCGATGACCCACTCTTTCCACCCAGCCTTTAACGTCAAGTTCACCCAAAAATACATTTTACCAACTCGGTAGGATACCCATGAGATTACTATACGAGTAGCTGACTCCGCTCACTCCCGGAGCCTTCCTTCCTCAGATCTCTGCCGTTGCTGGTAAGCCATCTACTGCAATCGTATGATACGGGATCAAGACAGTGATACTGTATGTCCGGCAATACCCTTGCTTGACCATGTCGATTATAGTGACCTGTCAGGACAACAAGACAACCGAGCCTCGGCAGGGCCTGGGGCGGGCAAAAAGAAACGGCACCTGCATACCAGAGAAACCATGCACCCAAACCACGAATCCTGTTGGCAGGCATCCTCCCAACCACTTTTCCTGCTGTCCGGACCTGGTGCTTTCTGGGCAACCTGATTTTCGGTCCGGGTTTGAGCTGCTTCCGCTCGGATGAGCCCATCGTGAGGCTTGAAGGGATCGGACGATTGCTCAGTGGGGCGGTGGGTCCTCGTCTATCGAGAGCTGTTGGTGGTGAAGCACTTGCACATCTTGCCTCGAGAAAAGATCATTCGATACGGTACTAGACTGGCCGAGTTGGGGGAGAGGGGGGTAGGCCACTATTGTTTTGGGCAGCTCGGGTCGTGCTGGAAAGGGAGTAAGCTATTGCAATCAACAATTCAAATTTACTAGAGCGCAAGGAACTGCGCAGGTGTCTGCTGGTAGCTTCCAAGCTGTAGAGGCGGGATCCAAAGTCTGCTAACCGTGTAATAACTCATGAAGGAATTACATTACAAGTCCATACTTGAACCGCTTGCACTAGAGCCTATAACAAACCATCTTATGATTTTGCCAATGGAATTGTATGATATGTTAGGGCCAAGGTAGGATAATATGGATCCAAAAGTAATGTATGGTTCGGGCAATTTATGTGCTCGGGTATGGACGACAAAATCGGAAGAAATGATTGGAAAGATTGTCGGAGGAGGAAAGCGGAGAGGAATGCCATCCCGAAAAAATAGGGCTTGGCAGGCATTAGAAAGTTGGGTAATGATGTTTTTGTTTTCTACATAGCCTGGGATGACATAGTAATGATGCCTGGAACTATCAGGTGATGTGCTGAAGTTAGAAAAACCTGTTCGTGATTGAGGTATGAGTACTTGAGTAGTAGATTGTAAGAAATACATCAGCAAAAAAAAATTGACTAACTTCCCATATGTCTGGTGCATCGGACACACCAGGCACTCATAATGCCTGTAGTCTAATGGGGGCTACCCGTGGGAAGATGGATTCTAAGGATGCAACTGTACTGAAGGTATTTTAACATAGAAGTAATAATATATAACGACCTCAGTAGAGTCTTACAGTACAACTTGGTCTTGTCCCATATCGGATACCAGAAGGCTTCCGGGTCGACCAAGTTGGTAGTTTAAAGTGACTACCGGACTGTGAAAATTGGTAATTCAGTTTACAATTGTTGAAATTTTTGATTCGTTTCATATGTTTATTTTTACTTTAATAATATCGTGTATGCTCATACTTGGTTAGTGTTATGGCTTTACTTATACCCCAGAACATTACTACAGCTAGGACATATATGACATATATTTCATTGAATATTTCATGATAACAATCAGAATAATCAGAGGTGTTTTCTTTATGGTTTTCTCGGGATATTTCTCCATCTTCATGCAAACTTTTCAGTTCTTTTAAACGACAATTATTTCTTTAGACTTACGGTTATATCCCTCACACCCTTTTAGAATAAAGCGCATTATTTGGGATTTCCTTGGCAGATTCTCAGGGTCAAATATGGTCGCACTTATGTTTCTACCAATGTTTTCCCTATTATTTCTTAAGATACACGGAGTGTTTGTAGAGGATGCAAACCTGTATATATAGAAGCCACCGTCCACCTCGTTTAGGAGAATTAAGGACAAGAATCTCTACCAATCTTCCTTCATACCAAATACCTCCTCACTTAAATGTGCCCACAATACACTTTTAGTATCGTAACTGTATACTCTATATAGTCTATTAAGATTGTACCGTTTATACAAATCAATAACTATAAGTCGGTAGAGTGGACTTCAGACATAGTAAGGTATACCGGTCTAAGTAGGAAATACTGTTTTACAGTTAACCAAGTTGGTTGGAGAGCTTAGGGAAGTTACCCAACCCAGGCAGGGAAGTTATCCTATCTTTAAGTATAGAGTTACCATACCTAAGGTACAGGGTTACCCTACCTTTAGGGCCAAGTTACCCTACCTTGCACATAAAAGGTTATGCAAAGGTTCAGGTGAAGTTATCCTGGTGTTTGTTACACAAGATTATATAGGAGGTTTGAATTGTAACGACCCTGCTGGATCTTACAGTAGACTTAGTCTTAACCCATGCTGAAGCCCGGAAGGGTTACAGTTAGGCTAGTCTAGTAACTCTACCAAAGGGTTACCATGTGGACTAAGCAAATGGTAATGCTTAGGCTGCGAACTAGAAAGGTATATCAGGTAGGTAGGAAATGTCTACACTATGGGTTTGAAAGGTTTCCAAGAGCCCCAGTGAGTTACCCTACCTTAAGGAATATAGTTACCTTACCTTGGTAGGACGGTTACCCTACTTTTGGATAGGAGTTACCCTACCTTGAACGTAAATGGTTATGTGAAGTTCCGGGGAAAGTAGTAGAAATGTTTATTATGCAAGATTATATAGGAGGTTCGAATATGGGCTCAATTGGGTAATCTGTTATTGAGCTAAGAACCAGAGAAAATCTTGCCTTGGGCGAACATTGGAAAATCTGGGTCCAACACCCCCCTCTGGCCCTAATGAACAGACAATGTGTCATGGGCCATCTGAAGGGTAGTTGCTGGGTTACTAATAAAAGACTATGATTGAAGACTGTAGCATAATACCGTATATGTTGTTGCAGTCCAGTTGACCGGAAGCTGTTCGCAGGATATATGAGGGGGCATGGGGCGAGCAAATGGTTACACGAAGGGTTATTCTTGAGTACATACGCCACTAATACTCATAAGCCTACGGTTGTAGGTATCTAAGGTATACTGGAAGCCGGGGAGGCCTCCGGTTAAGTGGTAAACCTTTGACTCCCATATGTTCCTGAAAGACAGTAAGGTGTCTGGAGGTTGTTAGCGAACTCTAGATTGTAGTAGTCTCATCTTAGTAGACGTACTTAACGTCAGTGGTTCCGGGTAGCGCCCGTACAAGCTAATGTCTTAAGTGTCTCATCACCGGAGTCAGTAGACCAAGCTATCATGTCGAAGACAGTAGAAGATGATAGACTTGCAGAATGCAGTGGAACCATTGAATGGTAGTCTACAGGACTTGCATAGACAAATATGTACGGGACAGTGAGTTTGATATTAGACTAGCTTATTAGTAACCTGTTGGTTCGCCACTAACAAGACAACAATGTGAAGAGTTTTCTCCTGCAGCCGAATGTATGTAACAGGATGCTGCATGAACACTTCACGCGGGATAATGAGCTAGCAGAGCCAGCTGACATTTGGTAGAATGTTAGCCCCAAGCCCAGAGAAGATGGGCATTCTCGCGATGGTGGTGAGCTTAGGAGTGATGGAGAGGAGCTGGTAATATAATTCTACTTAAGTATATGCGAGACCTCTCCTCTTAAGATGATCAACTATCCTTTCGAAAACTTATTGAGTAAAGCTGTGGCTTAACGATATTAAGTTTCACCATTAAGGTTTTCTCTCTCACATATTTGTTCTTCACTTGCTTACGAAGAAAGCTTCAGTAAGGCCAAATTCTTGGGATCCATCGTCCCCCAGGGAGCTCCCGTTACATCAATATCGGAGCCATGTCGTTGTAAGGCATGTGGAGTGCTCGGCAAAGTTCTATAACTGTTCCGAAACTAGGAGTCCGACCTTTCAGGACTCATCAGGGAGTATTATCCCCTGGGACAGATTGTACCATATCATTGTAGATCTTGATGTTGGTATCTCTTAATAGAGCCGTATCATTGGTCTTCCTAAGTACCTCCATCATGAGTAACCTTACTCCAACCACATGCTGGTGGCCATACCCCGCCAGGATCTGCTGGGCTGCATCGTTCTTGTTCGACTTCCGATAGCTCTCTTTGATCTGCTCTTTATGTGCCAGCTTACCAATATCAGTAGAATACATCAAAAGAAACCCAAAACGTTGGACCTGTTGTAACAGGGGCTTCCTGTGGGAACATGGATCCCAAGGGTGCAGCTGTACCGAAGCTTTCTTCGTACGCGAAATGATAAACAAATATGTAAGAGAGAAACCTTAACGGTGAAACTTAATATCGTTAAGCTACAGCTTTACTCAATAAGTTCTCGAGAGGATAGTTGATTGTCTTAGGAGAAGAGGTCTCGCATATACTTAAGTAGAATTATATTGCCAGCTCCTCTCCATCACTCCTAAGCTCACCACCATCTCGAGCACACCCATCTCCTCTGGGCCACGGGCTAACATTCATCCAAATGTCAGCCGGCTCTACTAGTTCATTATCTGGCGTGAAGTGTTCATGAAGCATTCTGATACATACATCTGGCTGCAGGAGAAAATTCTTCATATCATTGTTCTGTTAGTGGTGAACTAACAGGTTACTGATAAGCTAGTCAAATATCGAATTCACTGTCCCATACGTATTCGTCTATGCAAGTCCTGTAGACTACTATTCAATGGTGCCACTTCGTTCAGCAAGTCTATTGTCTTCTACTGTCTTTGACACGATAGCGTAGTCTACGGACTCGGGTGAAGAGGCACTTAAGTCATTGGCTTATACGGGCGCTACCCGTAGCCACTGACATTAAGTACATCTACCAAGACAAGACTACTACGATCT
Organism: Tuber umbilicatum; assembly: GCA_003313605.1. Classification (NCBI taxonomy): domain Eukaryota; kingdom Fungi; phylum Ascomycota; class Pezizomycetes; order Pezizales; family Tuberaceae; genus Tuber; species Tuber umbilicatum. The sequence goes on along the minus strand of QLOI01001732.1, from coordinate 27,264 downwards.
AGTGTTCGCTAACAACCTCTGGACACCTTACAGTCTTTCGGGAACATACGGGAGTCAAAGGTCTACCACTTAAGCAGAGGCCTCCCGGGCTTCCAATATATCTTATATACCTACCACCATAGGCTTATAAGAATCAGTGGTGTTTGCACTTGAGAATAATCTTTCATGTAACCATTCGATCACCCCATGCCCCCTGATATATTCTCCGAACAGCCTCTGGTTGACTGGATGGCGACAACGTATATGGTTTTACGCCACAGTCTTCAATCATAGACTTTTACTAATAAACTAGCAACTACCCTTCTGTAAGCCCATGACGCATTGTTCATACATCATGGCCAGAGGGGGGTGTTGGACTCAGATTTTACAATGTTCGCCCAAGGCAAGATTTTCACTGATTCGTAGCTCAACCACGGATTACCCGATTGAGCCCATATTCAAACCTCCTATATAATCTCGCGTAACAAACATTCCTATGACTTTCCCCGGAACATCGCGTAACTTTTTATGCTTTAGGTAGGGTAACTCCTATCCAAAAGTAGGGTAACCATTTCACCAATGTAGGGTAACTCTACTCCCTAAGGTCAGGTAACTCGTCAGGGCTCTTGGAAGACTTCCGATCCTGCAGCGTAGACTTTTCCCTACCTACTCGGTTGACCTTTCTAGTTCACAGTCTAAGCATTACCATTTGCTTAGCCCAGATGGTAACTCTTTGGTAGAGTTACTAGGCTAGCCTAACTATAACCCTTCTGGGCTCCAGTATGGGATAAGACTAAGTCCACTTTAAGATTCAGCAGGGTCGTTACATTACCCCTCTCTTCTCTAGGGCCGCCCTTGGCCTCTAGCGTTTTCATTTATTTCCAATCACTGCGTCTACTTCCCTATGATCCTTGGATTTCGATGGATATCGTTTATGGAAATCTACAAGAGCTTGTATGCCTGTTCCCTCTAACATCTCATACGGCTCCCAACAGGTGTCCTCTGGACCATAACTCTTCCATGGAACTAAGTATTGGACAAATTGTTTCGGGAACTTTTGACGTGCTCCACCATACCAACAACTATCAAGGATGGCTTCGATCATGTAACTAGGCTCATTGTCAATTATATCGGGAATCAGTACTTCCACTGTACGCCTGCCAGTTGAGTCCTCCCTATATGGTTCTAAGAGGCCAACATTGAAAACTAAATTTATACCCCAACGCTCATGGAGCTGAATCTCATAGGCTGCACAACCAACCTTTCGTAAGACCACAAAGAGTCCGAACAAACGATGATCAAGCTTTTCCATCGGTCGCTTTGTCTGTATGTTTTTTAAATTCAACATTACTCGGTCTACCTGCCTAGCCCGACCAGCATTAACATCCTCCAATGTTGTGTATTCCGGTGCTGGCAACCTTCTTTGGTCATGCCATTTCCGTTGCCTCTCTTGAGCCCTATGTAAAGTATCTCGAATTTCCATCCATGTCCATTCCCAATTCTTAACCAATAGCTCACTGGTTATGTGCATACCTTGACTTTCTTATACTGACCTAGACCAATTTGTTTCTGGCTTAAACCAATAATTGATCTCGAAGTGAGACACCTTAGTCTATTCCGATGTCGAGGTGTTGTAAACATATTCCGTCAAGGGAAGTAGCTCTGCCCAGTTGTCCTGTTGATAGGAACAATAACTCTGAATGTATTGCTCCAAAGTCTAATTTACTCTTTCAGTTTGACCATCAGTCTCAGAGTGAAAGGCTGTGGAGACATTAAGCTTAACTCTTAACAATTTCATTAAGCTTATCCATAACTTAGAGGTGAATCTGCTATCGCGATCCGATATAATACTCTCTGATAGCCCATGAAAACGTCAAACCTCTTTTAGAAACATAAGGGCAAAGTCACCTATAGGTACTTCCGTTGCCAAGGGTATGAAATGAGCCATCTTTGAAAACCTGTCTACTTTGACTGAGATTTTCGTATACTCCTTTAACTCTGGCAAGGCGACTCTGAAGTTCATGAAAATTGTCTCCCATGGTCGTAACCGTACCTCTATAGGTTTAAGCAATCTGAACTTCTTGTGTCTTGCAGTCTTACTGCACTGGCGTATATCACATGTGCGAACATATTGTGTGATATAGTCATCCATCTTAGGCCAGTAGAAGTTTGCCCTAACCCTTTCCATAGTCTTGTAGGTCCCAAAGTGTCCCGCTAAGCAAGAATCATGCCCAGCCTCCTTGATCATACCTTTTATCCACTCATCTGCCGGTATGTACCAATGGTTCTTGTAAAGAAGTAGGTCTTTCTCAATCGTAAGGTTAGGATCAACCTCCTTGGTCTCTTCCTTAACCGAATCAAGGATCTTCAACTATTCATTGTCCTTTGATGCAGCCTGCTTGAGCCGTTCTAGGAATGTGGATTGTAACCGGAATCCTTGGCACACCTGCAACACCTGTGGTCGCAAGATGTCCTGCTCCTGTTGAACTACCCATTGCCCAGGGCGAAAAAAGCTTTGCATAGAACTTGATTGAGAATTACCCCCCCCTCCAAGGCGGTAGTACCTATGCCTAGACAGTGCATCAGCCTATTCATTCAACCTTCCTTCATGGCAAACCGCCCAGAAGTTGAATGGTTGTAAGTACTCACCCCAGGGATGTTGCCTACAGTTTAGAATCTTGGTACTATTGAAATACTCCAAGTTCTTATAATCAGTTTAAATGGTAATCTGATCTGCTACCGACCGTAGTCAACGATTCCATTCCTTGAATGCTGCCACAATCGCAGTCATTTCCTTATCATGGACATCATAATTTATCTCTGCTGGGGAGAACTTTCTACTATGAAAGGCCACAGGATGCCATTTATCGTCTTCACATAATTGGGATAATATGGCTCCTAACGCAAAGTCGCTAGTGTCGGTCTCCAACTTTGTTTGACGTTCAGGGTCAAAGTGTACTAATATAGGCCCTGGCATAAATTTTTCTTTCAAAAAATCAAATGCCTCTTGGCACGCAGGTGTCTAATGGAATTTAATATCCTTCTTTGTCAGGTCGGTGAGAGGTTTCGCAATCTGGCTGAATCCTGCAATAAACCTTTGATAGAAGTTTGCAAATCCCATAAAGCTCTGGACCTCAAGGACCCTATTCGGTGGTAGCCATTTTGTGAGCTTGGCTACCTTTGCCTCAGTCATGGATATCCCACAATCAGATATCTTATATCCTAGAAACTCTACCTCTCTCTGATGGAAGGTTGATTTCTTTATGCTAAGGCATAAGCGAGCTTTCCTAAGCCGTTCCATTACTCTATAGACTAGGGAGACATGTTCCTCCATTGTCTTGGAGTAGATTAATATGTCGTCCATGTAGGCGATGACTCCTTCATCGAATAGATCCTGAAAGACCTCGCTGATCATACTCTGGAAAGTTGCCAGGGCGTTGCATAACCCGAAAGGCATTACGGTATATTCATATAAACCGTACTGACATCAGAATGCTGTCTTCCATTCCTCTCCTTCCGCCATTCGCAGAAGGTGATATCTGTTTTTGAGGTCCAACTTAGTGAACACCTGGGCTTTCTCGAGTCTATCTCAGAGTTCATTCATTAACGGTAGAGGGTATCTGTTCTTTACCTTTATCTTGTTTAGTCCACAGTAGTTTATACGTAACTGTAGAGTACCATCTGGCTTTGGTACAAATAGGATAGGCACAGTGGCAGGAGAGCTTGACCTCCTTATCTTCTCCATAGGTAGCATCTCATCGAGATACTCACGGAGGACCTTAAGCTCCTTTTCAGATAAGGGATAAATTGGACTGAAAGGTGAAGTTGTAGTCAGAAGTAGCTCAATCTTGTGATCATACTTCGAATGCTCTGGTAGAGATTCAATCCACTGTTGGCTGAAGATATCACCAAAGTCCTTGTACTCAGGTAGGAGTTTCAGCCTAATATCTCTCCCGTCCTCATCTGTGAACTGTGCCATTCCCAAGAGGTAAATTGAGTTAGTGTCTTCAGCTAACATTTCCTTCTCGGTTATAAATTGTAGACGTCGTTTAGGACCTAAACAGTGTGCCTTATAATATTCTGATCTCCACATCAGGATACCTTGTTTCCAGTCAATATCTGGATTGTGCTCCTTTAACCATGACATTGGTAAGTATTCATCAAACTTTGAGTTACTCATGTTAGCAACCTCAAATCACATCTTGTTCACGTGATCTCCAATACGCATTTTCACCTCCTTGGTGTATTGGGTACCTGACCCGGGTATATTATTACCACTGGCATCTGAGATTGGACAAGATACTGTTCGTTGCACACATGGTATCTGAGTTTCGTTAACCCAACGGGTACTAAGGACTGGTCCTGTAGTACCGCTATCTAATAAGAGCGTAGCTTCTGCTGTACTCTTCCTTGCTCCTTGTTTCCATTGAAGTCGTACCTTAACTCGGATAGATTTAGTAGGTTTTGGAGGATCTTGTACCCTCAATCTCTTTGTAGGTCTCAATTCTTTAACCATTTTGATGGTAGTATCCCTTGCCTTTCGACACAAGGGCGGCTACAATGGGTCATGAATAAAATTCAATAATTCTTTAAATGGCTAGAAATGTTTACTATTATGCCTGCATGATTTCGGGTATTAAACCCTCCTCATGTAAACTGGATATCAACTTTGATTACTTAATCATATCCCGCTTGACGTAGTAAACTTTTAAGAATTGAGACAATTACACAATTATGGAAACTCTCCAAGTGTCACGATTCTAGACTGACTTAGCTATTTCGCACTATGACTCATATACGAGTCATAGGGTTTCATTTGTTATATGGGTTTTCATATTGATTTATGTTATTGATTTTGCATGCATGATGTTTTACATGACTCACGGTTATGAGTCATATGTTATAGTTACGCGAATGACTCATTTAGAATCATATGATGTTATGTTTTCACATGAGTCGCACTTGCGACTCAGAGTTATATTGTTATTACGCAATGACTCAGTTGATTCATAAGATGTTACACATGTGTATGAGTCACAGTTGTGACTCATAAGTGAGCGGAAAGAACTATATAAGGAAGACGAGACAGACATGTAGTTAGTTCTTCATGCAGCCTTCTAAGTAACCCAGCTACAATATGATTTGGTTACCTCTTTACTCTTCTATTACTTTAATACCACGATAAGGATATTGGCGTTACGCATATTGACTAGAGCGTCAGTAATGCATGTAGTAACGTACGAACAATACTTTTAACAATGATATCAATACCTGTCGACAAGCAAACGAGCTGGAAAGATTACGAAACGTTACAACCGTTGACAGCCCAGCAGTAGATGGTATGACTGAGCCCGGAGCTGTTCGTCTGCCCAGGTCTACACCCGTCGCCCCAAATACCCACACGCCACCTCCCCCAACCCCCCCCAAACCGGACCCCGTTTTGCCATCTCTGAACTCCTTCCAGACACCTAACACAAGTGCCCCCCCCCCACGACCCCCTTGGCACCTGACGTTACATCAGTTCCTAGCTCTCAAGTTATCCCGACATCTGAGGGACCGAAAAGGCAAGGTACTAGAAAGAAGTGCCAGGGAGGGCGTTACCAATATTGTCTTTCACCTGGCAGTATATCTTTTACCTTTTTTTTTACTTTTCTCTTTGTTCTAGGATATTGCTATCTCTGTTGCTCCGTTTGGTGCCCTGTATCACTTCTTTTCCCGTCCTCACCCTGGGATACATTTTTTTCACCTTTACTAATACTACTGGTATTTGCATGTTCAAGTTTTACCATCCTGTATCACCTTTTTTTCCATCTTGGGCCTAGTAAAATTGTTTTCCTCTACTGAGTTTCTTCCGGTGTTTGCTTGTATTGACGCCTTGCGTCACATTTCCTTCCATCTTCTTTCCGCAGCAATTTCTCGCTCTGGGGTCTTGTATTCTTAGATTCATGGTCTCCTGGCGTTTGCTCCCTTTAGCGTCCGTATCTTAGACTCGTGGTCTCCTATTTGGCGACTGGTATTTCTACCCACGCCTTACATCCACACCTCATATTCCGTTGGCCACTGCGTGCTAAAATATAAAACTTGTCTCCATTTGACGACACTTGCACCTGTAGTCTGCATCCGGCTTCGTGTCATGAAAGCATCGTGGGCGCCCGAAGCTGAATCCCTACAATCGCCATATTATTTGCAGAGTTCAGTGGTACGAACTCTAGACCTGAATGTGAGGAAGGCCCTCTAATCCCATTCAGGCATCATTAGTGTCTCATAGGAAATTGTGTCGCTAATCCTTACTGTTTGTACCAAAATTATACCTAGTGCACTGTCTCAATCTTCCCGCTTGCATTCCATATCAGCGTCCAGGTCCAGTAATTGAGAACTGTATATATAAGTGATAAAGGTAGTGTTGGACGTTTACAAGAGGATATTATTGGTTGGATGTCAACGCAGACCGAATTCTTACTCCTATCTCATACCTGAGGCGATGTCCTATGATGCTGGTAGTGCTGCACTATATGTTTATGATACCGGTAAATAACTTAAGACCCAACAGAGTGTATTTAGAGGTTTAGGTATTCGATAACAGAGTAATGTCAGGAAGGCTTTGTAATAATAATAATCAAGTAGTAATATAACTGTTATATTGATAAGATCTCTTCTTGGTTGCTGGTTGTCCAATAGCTGCAGAAGGACTCTTGTATTTATATTCTGTGTAAGTTTCACAGCTAGTACTTATACTCCTTCTACTAAATAAGTACCTTACAACCAACCACTCAACTAATATCTTCTCCTGTCCAAGTGCGAACACTCTTAGACCCTGAATTTATTTCCCTGCTTGATCTTTGAACTAAGAATAATTTCGTCTTCTTGAGGATATCATTGACTCCACTAGTCAAAAGCTACCAATGTCCGTACCATATGACCTTAGTCTGGATTATGCTGTCCCATTGCGAATCCTTCCTGTTGTTCCTTCGTATTGAAGTGATCAGTTCCAATATCAAACATTAGTGACCAACGTATAGGCATGACTGCGTTATCTTCATTAGAGTCAGTTGGTGTAGTGCTTCATCGTTTCTCTGATTGCCGAGCGAGAAACTCCTTGCAGCTACATCTTCTTAACTTTTATCCGAGTAGAATGCCAGTACGTTCTTGCATTTATGCAGTATTATTATGTGGTTGGCTTAATTGCCTCATAACTTCCTATTCAACAAACCAATTCTATTCCTTTAACTTTCCTCATGTAGTCAAGGGTTCTGTCTATAAGGGTAGGCCAAATGCCCTCAGTCAGCTTTTGTGTCTGGTCATGCAATATATTGTCAAACCCATGACTCTTATACACATATGCCTAACACCGGTGTGGACCTTTCAAAGTACTCAACTACAATGACTTTACCAAGAATTACAGTCAGAATAGAATCGTGCCTCTACCAGAAAGAAACTGGAGTTTTCCATGCTCCCATTTTTAAGAAGTGGAATGGAAACAATAAAGAATGATTCTCTAGACAATTCTATCCAAGACCACAGCCCATCATGGACCATGGAAATCAAGAATGGGAGGTCGAAAAGGTTAAAGACCAAAGCGTACGATTTGGAAAAAATCAATTTTTCATCAAATAGAAAGGATACCTGGAATCAGAAAACAGTTGGGAACCTAAGGAATGCCTGGAAAACGTAATAGAGATGGTTGAAGAATGGTGGAACAAACACAAACCAAACACCCAGAGACAAGTGGAAACGAATTTCGTATACCAAATGTGGACCCCAGCACTATCAGATATTATAGAGAATATGGAGATAGACACTGTAGACTCAAGATTCTGGGCCCCTTTCTGGATACCGAGTGGGATTCCAACAGCAACATGGAATAGAATGCAACAGAAGATAACATAAAAACAGTAAACAAAATATTGTGATGTTTTCCTAGGAAAGGAATATTACCAAATGAGAAGAACAATGCTAACTTGAAACTCCAACAACAATGTACATTCCGATTTTGTCTGTCTGTCCTGCCGTGCTTCTTTAAATTAGCACAGGTTACTAGTTTACTAAAACCGCATTGAGTTTATATGTAGGTTACATCCGATTTTTATTTTCTGTTGTTATGGTTGTAAATGGATTGATATCCACCTTGGAGGAGAAACAGTTGATGATACCATACACAGGACGCATGATATGGTTGAGCAAGTCTACTACTAGGAATACTGGTATAAAGATTACTTGGAGAACGGAAATCTCAGATTAGATTTCTGTACCAGATAACCAAGTTGTTTTTCTTTTTGTGTCTGCCTCCTGGTTGAAAACGATGATAATTGGGATCTGAATCTCAATATTTCTATTTTTTGATTTTGTTTTGATTTTATTTTGTTTTGATTTTGTTTTGTTTGAAACTTTGTTTTGTTTTTGGGAATGTAATCGGTATGGGTACTAGGTTATATTTTATATTTTGTTTTAATTATTGTTTAATACTTAACTATGTTTATGCCATGATAGGAGAATTCATGTATTTAAAGACCAATGAAGTCTAGCTTTGGAACAGCAGACTTTGATAGATAGTATTCTGAATATACTCGATTAAACAGTTACATCTTTATTGCAATCTTAAAGACTCTAGTTGTTTGCAATCACCTTGAATCCTCTGTTAGGCATTCTACTTAGTTACTACCATAGTACTCTACGAGCCTACTAAGAATCTTATTGAACACCGGACTAGGCCCCAGCATAGGCAGGTTAGAGGTAGTTTTACCAATATTTTGGGAGCTTGGTACCATTAGTTTCTTTCGTTTGTTTGTTTGAGATTCAGGTTTCATTTATGCTATAACTAGCACTACATGCAAGTTCTCGTATCTAACATTGAATATATAAGATAAATATAAAAAAATACCTACCAGAACTACAGAATATAGTCTACATAATAAACAAGCCATCTTCTATCATAGTCTTTTATTCTTAAAATTAATAAAAAGTATCTACCAAATCAACCAAGCAGACATAATCAGTCTACTAACACAGAATCAGGCTCAGAAGAAACACATATACAAACACAACGTACCTGATCCCAATACCTCAAATTTCCACTACCAGTCCCAAATTTTGCTTTTGTACATCCACCTCCTTTACCACAATTACAATAGTGAACTAATAACTATTAGAGTAAAACATCCTCCATGCTACTAATATTCTCTCCCTTCTCCCGACCCTCTTAGTCTTTCAGATCTACAACCAATACAGCCATCAACCTCGGCTAACAGTCTGCAATTGTTTTACCTCTGTTTTGAGGCAGTCAACAAATGCCTGGTAGGCACATGTGACCTTTGTAAACTTGCCATCATCCAAGTATTCCTCATATCATAGGCTTCGTTACAGGGCCCTGTTTCTGATGAGCAGTGACAAAATAACATAAGTTATTTTGATTAACTGGGAAAAAAATCATTCAAATCGGACCAAAACCGATGGAGCTAAATGGATTTGAAGGTGTCTAACTTCAAAGTGCTCTATCTCATTCAGTTTTGGTCCGATTTGGACGATTCTTTTTTTAATCTGCGGTTAATAACCGGCTCTTGGCGCCCCGTTTGTCGGAAACGGGACCCCGTAACGAACACTAATTCCTCTTCATACCCAGAATCCCGAAAGGACTGCACAAATGCCTTAAACAGGTGGCTAAACCCCTTACTCCCGGTCCTGTAGTTCGAAGCGAGAACCGCAGCATGTGTATTCAAAAGATGGATTGTCGCGTCATGCTCTATTTATGTTAACTTGTATGCCAATTGAAAGAACCATAAATAGCCTGAGCAAAGACTACTTACTTATCCCTCTCACCTCCTCCGGTGAAATTCCATACAGGTGGGTGAAGACATGGAAATCATCTCTTCTCGGCTTCGTAACAAAATATAGAGATGCATCTACAATCACATCTCCACCATGAACTGTGAGGTTACCTTGAGATATTTTTATCCAGTCATCTGCTGTAGCGTTGCGCATGTGATCTCTCTTATAACAGCTCAAAAAGCGGTCCCTCATCACTATATAAGAACCTTCCGAATGAGTGAGGTACTGAAGTCGTTCTTCTTGCCGGGCATCAGTAAACTCTTGAACAGTTTTTTATCGGTTGGTTCTTTTATCTAGGGGGTTGGATATAGCCTTTTCTGCAAAGTAATCTCTTTCTCTAGGCCAGCGATCTTTTTTTGAGACGACTTTTTCTCACTGATGGATGCCGTCTTCTGAGCATTGATCTCTTTCTTTAACGCTGTGATTTTTTTTTTTTGGATGACTCTTTCCGACTGGTGGACGCAACCTTTTGAAGGGTTATCACCTTCTTTAAAGCAGCGATTTTTTTTTCGGACGACTCTTTCTGACTGGTGGACGCAGCCTTTTGAAGGGTTATCTCCTTTTCCATCGCCGCAATCTTTTTTTCAGACTCTTTCTGCTTACTGGACGCGGCCTTCTGAGCTCCGATTTCCTTCTCCAAAGCCGCAATTTCCTCCCCGGACGACTCCTTCTGACTGGTGATAGCTTGGTACATCGCGGCAATTTCGGTATCTAAACGCTGGGAAAGGTTGACGAGATCCAGGCCACGCGAATTTCCAACACAAAAATCCTCTTTCATACATTTGACCTCTAGTTTTTCGGTTTCCAGAGCACGAAGGAGGGAAGCTTTCGCGTCATCCTTGATCCTCGCAATTGTGCCAATTCTCGATCTGGTCATCAATATTGGATCACAGACTGGCGTACAATCGAGACTCCTGTGCTCCTGCACATTCCTTCTCCTCACTGTAGCACCAAAGTGCCTGAACAAGCCGTGCAGACTAGATGCACCGTACCTCCGACGAAGGCCCCTCGACGCCGCGGATAAACCGTTCCTCATTTTGTTTGATCGTCTCCGGTTCTGAATTGGGGGGGGTAGAATGGCCAGTTCTAGGATACCGGTAGAAGGAAGGTGTACGAGTGCAGTCTCCACTGGGGGCGTGGACGGATGGTGAACAGAGGTACTTCGTGGGCAAACATGGATTCGTCAAGGTTAGGGGTTACGAAAAATTATTAGTAATTGCTCCCCGTTCGTCACCCGCCCAGTTTCGCCACGCCCCGAGAAGACTGTATCATACCGTACCAATCTTTTTTTTCTTGCTCCGGTCAGCTAGATGCCTGTTACCCGGCCGTGGCTCTTCTACAGGGCAGAGGGACTCTGACTAACGGAGCAACCACTGCCACGACTCCTCACTCGCAGGACGTCCGCAACCTTTTTCGAATTGATACTGTTCAGGTGCTCAAAACGGGTACCTGATCGTGTGGAACGGCAAATCAAACGTCAATTGTTGATCGACCAGAGCCTACGAGTTCGTAAGGCTGTGCAAAGTTGTACTAGTACAACCCAGCACCATTGCACATTTAGCAGGGTTAGCTCCGTTGCTGTGGTAATTGAGAAAGTTCAACTTACCACCACCAAAGTGGAACCCCCCCCTATCCACCTCCACAAGAACTGCTCTCTTCTTATTCTTTTTACCTTCGCTTTCCTTCCTTCCCCCTCTCTCACACCTCAAACGACTTCAACGACCACCGCTACCACCACCGTACAGTACACCGAGTCAATTCCCCCCGACATGCGTGCAATAGCATACCTACTCGCGCTCCTACCAGTCCTCTACTACTCAATCGACACCATCCTTCCTCGCTTCTTCATTTTCGATCCCGTGCGGTTACAGCAGCTATCGCAGTCTTCTATCCAGAAGTTTCCCGACAACGCTACGCTCTTGATGGATGATTTGCAGGCTTCTCTGAGGGCGGAGTATGGGGAGAAACATATTAATGCTTTGAGGAAGGATGCGTGGTTTTTCAAGTGAGTTTTGTCGCCTCCTGGGCTTCACTGTATTTGGATGTATGCTGATTTGCGGGTGGCAGTAACGCTGGCGGTGCTATGGTATGTTTTTTTAAACGACCTACCGTAAAAATCCGTTAAACCAGCTATCGTGGATCTCAACTAGATCGCCAAACCGTACCAGGCTTGGAGGAGTAGGTTAAAAGAATAACAAATAACAGTTGAGGTCTGGCGAGCTCAACCCTCCCAGCTATACCCTGTCTAGAAAACCTACTCCTTTCCCAAGTGTTTTGTTTTGGATTGCGAAGGCACGGAGCCCGATCCCCGGTAGCTGATTTAACGAGTTTTTACGGCATCGCGGGTAGTTTGCGGCGGCAGAGCTGCTCGAGATAGCTCGGATACCTAGAATGTTTTGTATTGTGTTGACAATTTACCACAGGGCTCAATGATTATCCTCCACGCTTCTGTCACAGAGTACCTCATCTTCTTTGGCACTCCCCTAGGAACAGAAGGTCACTCCGGTGTCCACCTCGCACACGACTACTTTACAATTCTCCAGGGCGAGCAGTCTATCTTATATCCCGGCGACCTCGAGGCAACAGTGTACAAACCCGGCTCACAGAACCACCTTCCAAAGGGTCGTGCCTCGCAGTACATTCTTAACGGATGGGCGCTGGAGCTTGCGCAAGGTATGTAAATTGTTTTGTTTCGGAAAACATCCGCCCTTCTCGAAACCAGGTGGTTGTGGGCTCTTTTTGAAGTGAATGTTGTTGATTAATTGATGAATCAGGTTGGATCCCATCCATGCTTCCGTTCGGCTTCCTGGATACTTTCACTTCTACCTTGGACTTTCACAACCTTTGGATCACGGTTTACTGGACTGCGCATGGGATTATCGGACAATTGCTTGTTGGAAAGTTCTAAAGCGTTTATACTTTTTTCTCTCTTCCTCCTTCCCTATTTCATAAAGATACCTGCAAGCATAATGTAATATTAGCCAGTAGACCGTATCATATCCATAGACCACCCGATGCCGATACACCAGCGGTCCAAAGATCCTGACACTCTTTCCCCCATACGCAGATCAAATGAGCGCCCAACCCCCATAATAATGACCATAGCCCTTCTTCATCTTCACCCGCCGGCACCTGCCTGCACATGATACACGCAACAGGCAAGGTTTACCTGAACCTTAGACTCCGAATTTAGTATGGGTGCTCAGACAGGCACGGATTACTAGTCATCCCCATGCCCGAATACTTCATGCCTCTCAGCGGTGCAATACCACCGTCGCACCATACAAAAAGGCAATCCCCCCACATATGCCGCAGGCCCTGCCACCCTCCCCCAGAGAATTAAACCCGCAACCATACCGACACCCCACTCACACGCAATCACTCGTAACGCCAATAACCGAAACCCACCGCGTGGACAAGTAAGCAAGGCACATGACGAAGCTACCCACTTACTCCTTCATGCGCCAGTACATACCGACATTGCATGGGGCGCAAACCACGCAGGTATCGTAATCAGGGACCACACTATACCAGACCCTACAGCCCGCGGTGAATCAAAAAAAAAAAAACGAAGGAAAACGAGACCGGACCCCGCGGAGGGTTTGGAGGCCGCTCGAGCCAATCGGCTCCCGCACTTCCAACTCCGGTCTCGGAACCCTTCTCGCCCACTGGGTGTTTTCACAAAATGCCGGGCACGCCATAGGATCGAGCTCGTAAACGGCAGTGGGTCGACAGGCAACAGTTCCATCGTCCATGTGCAGCGAACAAAAAACAACCGGAGACCAACTGTTGCACCGATCAGTGGCTTGGATATTGCGCTTCCTCCTCCGGCGTAGATGGTGCTATTGTGTGTTTATATTTCTGGAACTTTTTTCGAAATACCAGTATTCGGACTACGGTACGGTGCATGTTTGTCTCCGGGATTGGTCTCGTTCGGCTTTGGGATTGTTTCGGCGGGTCGAGCGATTGCACGATGCTATTTGAATATTGCCATCGCTTGGTTGCCGTTGGAGGGCAACTGGGGTGGGTGAATTGTTGAATGGCGGTAGTTCGCTCGGGAAAATAGCTGTGCGCTTATACAATCCGGATTATGCTCTCCAAGTAGTGGGAGAATGTACAAGTAGCGGTCATTCCTTCCTTAGTATTTATCACCTCTTGCTTATCCCTTAGTCTATATTAGTCACCTTTTAGTCTCCTACAGCACTTTATTTTGAGGTGAGGAATAGTTCAAGTATTGCTACTCGTCAGGTTACTGCAAGCACTCTCTAGCCATACCATCCTTAGTCAATATCTCTGACTAACGTATGGTAGGCCACTAACAAAAGTGGTTGCGCCACTTGTCCCGTCCATCGTATCCCCTCCGCCGGACAAAAAAATGGCGCAGAGTTCGGGGGATTTCTTCCCCGTAGCATGTAAGAGGCCACGGTTCATTCAGAATGCTCATTGACTAATCATAGTCGCCAAGTGCCGTGCTGTGGTTATTCACATCTGCGGTACTGTTGAAGTATCATACGCTGAGGGAGAGGTGTACGTATTACACCGTAAGATGGTCTCTGCAGTCTGCAGGGTTAGAGGTTAGCATTACGTACCGGTACGGTACCCTATGCCCCTCCCTCCTGCTCTCCAACGCCCGGTTTCGCCATGTCTCCGTCGACTCTGTGTAGGTACCGTATGATACCGTGTGATATGTATGATATGATGAGTAAACCTTCAATCAAGCGGGATGAAAGGAGGGAAAAGGACTCGTAGTGGCGGCTAACGGCGCAGTTGTAGAGAGACAAGTGAAGTGCGAGTGATGGACATGTGAACCACAACAACCCTGTGTTTCCGAGTATTTTATTTTTATTTATTTTTTCGGTGGGGGTTTTTCTCTCTTCGAGACAAGGCACGGTAACTCCCGCGACATCACGTGCTATCCATGATACCAAACCTGGATCCCTCTTTCCCATTCCGGAGACTTTACCGGGAGCGCAGTGGACTACCCGCTTGTAGATAGAGTTTCCATGACGTGGTAGGGATTCGAGGGGGGGGATCGGGGGGAATTGGAGGGGCTTATCACAACGTTTCCCAAGAATGGAGGAATACTCGTAAACGGGCGGAAGGGCGAGCGCGTGCTAAGCTAGTCCGATGTTCCTGGTTTGATATGAGACGGTGGTTTATCAGCGGGTTGTGTTTTGGTTCCGCGTGTGGAGGATCGGATCGAGTCTCGATTCTCTCTGCACGCTGCGATTCTTGCGGGATCTGTGAGCGCTTGTGTCCGCCCGGGTGATATGTGCTCATGGTGGTATGTGTGCGAGTGCAGTGCTGTTTATGCCGGTACGGCACCGGTACTCGCCAGTCCTGAAGGAGGGAGGGGAGCATTGGGAATTCGAACGGAAGATGATGTGCTGCGTGCTGGGTGGTACGGGTACATACGGTAGCTGCCCCTTCTGGTGCCGGTACTGTACGAGTACAGTAGGCGCTGCGAGTACAGTACAGTACAGTGTGTCGCCTTGTCGTTTCTTGGCTGAGAGCTGAGTTCTCGGTGTTTTCCCCCCTCAGATCGCCGAGAGGGGGGTTCCAAGGGCTCTCTTCCTTCGAGAGCATGTATATTATACCTTCTATTTGGAATTGGAGAGCATTGTTTCCGCTCTCCATCGTTTGAGTATTCCAGTCCAGTCCGGCCTGGCCCAGGATCCACAGGTAATCTATTCTACGCCCCTCCGTTGGTATCATGCTCGTACCCCCATCGATTCGGGTACAGCACTGTGCTAGTACAACCCATCATAACCATCACCTCACAAATCCGGAACGCCCGACATTAACTATTAATACACTTATCTATCCTCATATTGTACCATGCGTTAACTCAGCTTCGTCAACCCACTATAAGTTCACACGCCCTATCCATCGTATCAGTTCGTAAGCCAGGTAATAAACATGCGACGAACCACCATCGCCATGCTAGACTAGATAGCGCGGTGCGTAGAGTCCCGGTTGTGCAAATTACCCGATGTATGATTAGTCACCCGGGGTTGATCGGCCGGGTGTAACGTTACGGTACTTGTATCATCCTCGAGTACATGTACTTTTGGAACAGGTGCTCGAGTATTTGTGATTGGATGGCGATCATTGGTGATGTTATTATGCTCGTTGAGATTTTCCCCGGTGTCGGGGACGTGCAAAACAATAATAACTATTCACGGACCAGTTATCTAACTACCGGTACCCCAGCGGATTCCAGAATCAGCTGCGGTACTCGAGTATTGTGGCCAACTCAGCCCACGAGCAATCCCCTCTCCAACACCCCAAAACCTTCGAGTGACGGGCGCGAGTACTTGTCGTAGAGCTCGCTTAATCCTCGCACAGAAAAAGGTGTGAGTCGGCGTGCCGGGAATGGCGTTCCTGCTTCCCACCCACCTCCCCTTCTTCTTCACAGAAAATTCCCCCCACCCCCTTGTGAAATTGTAGGATAATGCAGGTACGAGTTGTGCCCTTGCGTCCTTTCATTTCGTTGCCGTATTTTATTTTATTTTTTTCCAAAATTCATCTTCTCCCACCGTTATCCCCGGGCGACTGGACAGGAGGGAAACAAACAATCACAGCTGGAAACAAATTAAAAAAAAAAAAAAAAAAAAAAAAAAAAAAAAAAAAAAAAAAGAGGCAAATGAATAACTCCCGTCGACTCAAGTTGAGCGAAACCTGTGCGAGAGGAAGGAAGAGGGAAAAGTTTACCTTTCTCCGTCGATCGAGCACGCTTTCTCCAGCTGGTTACGTTACTCCAGTACGGTGCCGGCAATTGATTGATTGATTGATTGATTGGGAAGGGGTGGGCATAAATGAGTCACGTTTCAAACCCCCCCGATTAAGGGGAACCCGGCTCCTGGGCGCACCTTGCTTTTGCTGTTTTCTGATTTCACGGACCGGGGCTGCTTTAGGGGTGTTTGAAAATTGGTGCAATGAAGAAAGGAAGGAAATCAACTCTCTACGGTACCGGTACTGTACCGTACAAATCTACAAGCAGTACTCGAGTACTAGCGTTTTTTCTCTCCTAACCCGTCGCGGTAGGTGTGGTAGTGTAGATTACCACCTGCTGTAGCGGACACTAAACGCTGCCTTGTCGCAACGGTGGTACAGTACGAGTACGAGTACAGTTGCATTGGGAGTGGGAACGCTTGCAAAGGAAAGAAGGAACCATTCTTTTCCCTTTCGCTGGGATTCGCTCGCTTGTCCCTTGCAGATTTAATGCGTGCGACGGTTGTGGGTTACTCGAGTACGGTGTAGCACAGCACCTGTATGGTACTCGAGTACCGGTACTTTACAGTACTCGTGCTCGAGCACTGCACTGGCGCTGGAATATTCGTCGGTGTTGCACCGGGTACAAGTACTGTACTCGAGCACTAGTACTTTTCTGGGGGGCTGACTGGCTGCGTGGCTAGCTGGATTTGTCAGGAAGGGCGAAGGATTGACCTTGTCGGGCGCGATACGTGTAGAGTGCGAGGGATTGCTGCTGTAAAAAGTATAAAAAAATCAAGTGAAGGCACCGGTACTGCAGCAAGAGTCATTGGAGAATACCGGTACTGTCGAAGAGAGAGAGAACACTGTGGTGGGTACAAGGAAGGGAAGGAAGGAGGGCGCGGTGCTGAATGGTGGATGGAGTTTTGAAACCCTGCCTGTATTGATTCACGGTGACAATTCACTTATATCCTATCCAATCGCTTCCTGAAATTTTGACCTTTCCAGCCAACCGACCATAGGAGGGGCTCCAAAGGGGGGGAAGGAGCAGAGGCTGGTATGTGTGTGTGTGAGGCGGGAATGGAAGGATCAAGTGAACATACGTAGTTGGCGCTTTTCACATCTGGTGATTCTACTGTGAGTGGTGAGATAGGTTGATGTGGAATTTCTGCGTTCTGTGGGGTGCAGTTCTGCACATTATGTACTGTACTGTACCGGTAACAACTGTAAGGCCGTTAGCATTACCGTTGTGGTGGTTGTAGTGGTGTAGTGGTGGTGGTATTGGCACGGTAGTGATCATTCACTACCCTTGATTTTACTGACATCTCAACTCTATCACATATGAAGATGATCCGTCCAGTACGAGCACTGATACAATATTGTGATGACTCCCTCCCAATCTCAGTGGACCTCTCTCCGTGGCCCCTTCTTCTTCTTCATCTTCTCCTTCCTCCACTTTCTCCCCTTTCGCCTCTTCATCGTGTCGACTTTCTCCTAGCGGGCTTGAACTGGTAATGTGAAACACTTGATGGAATGCCGCTGCTCTAGCGTGGGTGGGGGATACTGACTGTGATCATAACGGTCTCAGTCCTTGCCGTAGACTTTTCAAATTTCCCAATCCCACCGTACTCGCAGAGTTTGATCCCGACTGAAGATTCCCTACAGATTTGAACCAGTGAGCCCAGTGTGACACTTGTGGCCCCCGGAACTTGGATGTTAGTTCTTATTATATTGAGTTGTATTCTCCTTTCCTATTCTGCTCTCTTGTTAAGACACTCTTTCGATAGGCTATCCATGGTGGAAGGTCTTACTCTAATGTATGATACCGGTATGTTTTCCTCCTCTGCTCTCCCCTTTTACTACTAACAACACCACTGAATCCCTCACCCCCCTCTCCACTGCGCTCCTCGATATCATGCCGGTGCCATTCTAACCCCCTCCGCTGCACACCAGCTGCCCTACTTTCTACCGTGCTCGGGTACAAATCATTTCCTTACCCCCGTTACTCTACTGGGGTGTTGCCCGCTATAGTGCTGACAACTATTTTGGACTGTGTTAGACATTCCCTTCACTCGGTTGTGTTCCGAGATCGGTTTTTTTTTTCCCTCTTGCGGCACAATAGTCCTCCTTCTTGCCCTTCTCCCTCCCTTTCCACTTTAAACCTCTTTTCTTTTCTTTCTTTCCCTTCTTCCCCTCTCGTTGCCGTCGTTCCCTTCCAACAAAGTTTTCCTTTCCGTTCCTTCCTTTCTCGCTTAACCCAACTGCTGCGCACATACACACACTCTTTTGTTTTCATTCAAAGTAGCAGGTTCATCTACAGATACACCGCACCCACTCACCGTGGTCGACTAATCACGTCCGTCATCACATCAATTCGTCGCTTGACCCCCCTGTCGATCAGTGAATTGGGGCGGTATTTCCCAAATTTATTCTCTACGATAGAATACTACTGCGCGGGAATAACCTTCCAAAGGTATGGTATATTTTTGCATTTTTCCTCTGTTTGCTTGCCTGCTTGATATGCCAATTGTTGAAGGGCATGTTCCGCTGAGGGTTGTCCTCGCGGTTCCGGATTCCAAGATTTTTGTACTCTTTGATCTCTTTTATCCCCTGGTTACTTTTTTTGTTGCTCCACCTACCCTTTTTGCGGATAAAGTGTTGCGTTTGTCCAGTTCGCTAATCTACTCCCATTAATAGATTAGGAAAGTAGAGTATTCTTTATAGATTCTTTGCCTCAATTTCGGATACAGCGTTTGAACACACGGACGTGGAAACCTGTGTTTTGGCGATATATTTTAGTTCTTTGTGGAATTTGAGGTAAGGGGTTCTCTTTGTGAGGTAATGACCCTTGTGTGAACAATTCGCTGACAGCTTTTCTCTAGCGCAAGGTCCGTTCGCCATTTTACTTCTGGGGTCAACACCAAAGGGGGAAGACCTTTTCAAGTCATTAGACTGACTCTTAGTTTTTCGCTTCCTTCCTACCTTAACAGTTCCGCATTACTTTCTAGACATACATTACGCGACATTTTTTTTTTTTCCTTTGATAGTTGGGTACTACAATAATGCATCGTTTGCGTACTTTCAGAAAGGTGAAGGAAGAGGATGAATCCATTCCTCCGGTGCCGACACCGCCTTCCAATCACAAAGGTTTCAAATGGGGAAAGAACTCGTCCCCTCCGCCGAAACAGCAACCGGAGCTGGATCTTCAGCATGTGCTGCCTCCTACTGATGACTTTAGGACTTCCTTGTTGATGCCCAATCTTGCTCAGCGGTTCAGCATTCTCCAGATGGAGCAGGCGGCTGCAGCTGCGGCCGCGGCCGCGGCAGCGGGTGGGAAGGTCAATGGGGAGGGTTCTATTGCGACCGGTGTAGTTGAGGGAAAGGATGGGACTACATATGCGTCTCCTATTTTTACCCCATTAGGAGATATCGCGGAGACCTCGTCGGTTACTGGGTCCACTATTGGCACTATTACCCAACAGCACCGCCTGACTACAAAGTCAGAAGAGTCATCCAATTCGGAGCAGGATGGGTCAATAATGAACCGCTCGAGAGGGGGCGAAGGGAATGTGCTCTTTGGTGGGAGACAGAAGATTTACCGCGTACCGACTGGGGCATCTAGAGTGGGTTCTTCCGAGGATCTGCCGGGTAGGTCCGCTTCTCCTATGAGCGGCCGGGCCGTGTATGATCATGACGTGACGGATTCTGTGTTTGCGAAGCCGCGGATGGGATCGCAAGATCGGGAGGCGAGCATGGATGGTTCTGGGGATTTTGATAGGAATAGATATACTGGCTCTTCGACGAATTCTACGCCCACAACTACCACCCGGACGTCTACTGCGGCTACCTCGGTTGCATCTAATACTAATTCCGTCTCGATACCTACCTTTACATCCACATCTTCACTTCCGACCGTTGGGTCGGGGTCTATGGCTTCAAGCAAACCTCGAAGGCCACTGTACGAGCAAGCTTTGGATCAGCAACTTCAGGATCATCAAAATTCGGCTGCTGGAAGATTGGAAAGACTTGCTTCTATCAGGAAATTGGGCACGACAAGCCCTCCTATGGCTGGTTATGCGAATAGCAACAGTTCCCGATCTGGACTCCAGTATACATCGCCTACTTCTCCGACATTAATTCATAATAAGAATCAATGGCCTAGAAAGCGGCCTGATTCGCCTTTATCGCCCCCCGAAGAGGTAGTGCGCGAGGAGGAGGAAAAGGCGGAGGGTTTTGGCCCGAGGAAACAGGGCCCTGATGTATTGTCATCAAATCTTGGAACCTTTAACTTTGACTTGGAGCCGGTTTCTCGGACTCCTGTCAGCCCCCCAGTTTCAGTGAGCGCTGTTGAGCTCCCTACTCAAAGCTCATTCAGTCCTGGGGATCTGCCTGGAGAACAAATGAGACAGGAGAGCCCGGAGAGAGCTATCGGTCCTCCGCCTAAAGGGGAGAGAACCTCTTTGGACAGTCAGAGGGGTCGGAGGTCAAGCAGGCATGAGGACAGAGCTGAGGCTCAGACTTTCTTGTCTGTGCGACGTAACTCTAGCGTGTCCTTGTCGAGTTATGGTGATGATGATGATGATGGGCCGGGTGGCGATCATGAAGACAAGAGGCGGAATGTAGCACCGCTTCAATTGACCAAGCAGCCGACCATCTCAGCGAGTGAATCTCCAGGATCGATATCCCCAGTTTCCCCAATTTCATCCTCATCGGATCTCGAGAGAGCATCAGACAAATCCGTTTCACCTGACCCGTTGCCTCTTCGGAACCCAGCTATTTCTCCTACGTCTCCGAGATTCTCTGATACAAACTTTACCGCCGATGACGATTCGCCGACTCTTCCGCCTGCTCAAGGCCTTGGCGTTTTGGTTCGACAGCATCTTCGATCTGATTCAGGGCACTCTTCTATGTATGCTGGGTCAACTTATACTCGGATGTCTAGGAATTCTCGCTATGGCGCTAGCAACGGGAAGCAAGCAAGCGTGTCTGGCACTGGTAAGGTTTCCAGCGGGAGTGGTACGGCCAGGCCTAGTGGTGCATCTGGTAGCAGTGGCGGGAACCTGTGGGAATTTGATGATTGGGACGGTGTGGATTATGGAGATGATGAGAATGGTCCTCCTAGCCCGTCGACTATCAGCGATTCCCAAGGGATTACAGTACCACCTTCGATACCTCAGAAGGCTCCTGGAAGGGTCTCAGCAATGCCGGATTCGAGGTCTGGTTATGATAAACGGGAAGAGGACTACTGGAATAAAGAGAGGGAGTTGGCGATGAGTAGAGCGGATGAGCGCGAGAGGAACAGATCTTCTGAAGAAGACGAGCAAGACAAGGATTGGGAGCAGCAGTTGGCTTTCAGACGGCAAATTATCCAGCAGAATTTGAGGAACCAGGAGAAGGTTAATAGTCAACACGATATGCCTTTCCCACCTCCAGACTCTAGAGAGGGGCCGCCGAAGAACAATGGGGCTGGTTTTAATATTCTCAAGTCTAAGAGCTCGAATGGATTTCTCGCAAAGGGCGATGTAGCGAAGGGCCACAAGGCACCAGGAATGGAGCCACCTGCCAATGGATCTCCAATGCGCCCTGACGGTAGAGGAAGGATGATGTATGATGAGAGAATGCTTAGGGATACAGTTAGGGGCCCCCACAACATGCCCCCACCACACCACCACCCAATGCATCAACCACCATACCACCCTCCACCGCATCATCCTAGACAGTTCCAGGGACAGCAGACACTGGCTACTAGTCAACCATACAATCGCTATCCCCCTGGTGAAAGATCCCCTCTCGGCCTTCCACACCCTTTGCACTCACCCATGCACGCTCCTAGGATGAGACCTAGGCCGTCTCAAGAGCAGATGAATAGTGCGCAGAGCACTCCGAGAGGTGTGCCGATGGGATGGAGGGACGAAAGCTGGGGACTCCCTCGTTCAGCGCCTGGAACACAACCTGGAACTCCAACTACCCCTAGGGATAACAGGATGCCGAGGAAGCAACCTAGTATGCCCGGTATGAACGGTCGTAGGGATGACATGCGACAGCCGCCAAACCAAGGACAGCAGCTCAGAGGCAGGGAGGATGAACGTGTGTATGATCGTGAACCTCGCCGCCATCCCGGAGGCCCTCCTCCCCATCTTCCGCCTCAACCTCGTCCACGGTATGATGCTCCTAGTAGACCTGGGCATGAAAGCGTTGAGACTTCCCCGCCACCCCCATCACATGACTTTAGAAGGCCTCGTA
The DNA here is from genome assembly GCA_003313605.1 of Tuber umbilicatum. Classification (NCBI taxonomy): domain Eukaryota; kingdom Fungi; phylum Ascomycota; class Pezizomycetes; order Pezizales; family Tuberaceae; genus Tuber; species Tuber umbilicatum. Next base: position 4,506 of record QLOI01001732.1, on the reverse strand, counting down.
ATGGTAGCAATGCCTCGCCGGCGCCTACCATGCGACAAAGAAGGGGGACGCTTGACTCTACACCTCTACCGCCTCTCAATACTTCTGTTGCGGCAGCAGCAGCATTGGCACCTCCTCGGCCATCTCAACCATCATCAGCAGTCACTCCCTACTCTGCCGTATCATCGGACAGATCTCCTGCCATTGTTCAACGCACACCAACGACGGCAGGCAGCGGTGGCCCAGCTGCAGCAGCGGTCTCATCCGCGATGGCAAGCATTCAGAATTCCAACGCTGGATTTGCCCCGGCAAAGAAGAGAACTGTCAACAAAAGCCAAATCGGTGAGCCAAAGCTTCTGTCGGCAACATCTAATATTCCTACTCGAGCTCTCCCTCCGCAAGATCCCACTCCACCGCTCTCTGACCCATCTCGTCCCAAACCTCGTAGCAGACGGATGACAACTACTCAGAACATTTTTGGCGGCTTTGGAAAGAACAAGTCATCGGAGGAAGTTCCGGTTATCCTAACTCCACCATCCTCTCATCACAGGAGCGATGACGAGATTGAGCGTTCTTCTTTCACGGATGACCCGCCGCCAAAGAAGAGCAGAGCAGGAAAGCTCCGGAAGTCAACAAGTGATGGGGGAGCACTTGCATCAAGGTCCCGACAGCAAGCGATGAGCAAGGGTCCTGCAGTACCGAGGATACAAAAAGTAATGGTTGGAGTGCCGGCGCAAAGCCTGGATGCCCCTGAGGGAATGATTTGATCTACAGTTATACAAGTGCAGTACTCTTATCTTAGGATGTTTGATATCCTTTTCTTCGGGTCGTCATTTTTAGGGTCGGTTGGACGGTGGGGTTTTCTTTGCTTTCATCCCGATTTCTTTTATATATCTTTTCCCTTTCTTTTCGAAACTTCTTTTACTTCGTAGGGTTTAGTTCATATGACCGTTATGCCCGTCCTATTGTTTGGCAACCTTTGAGTGTTTGATGCGGGACCTTGACTTATTTCTATCTTGCTTATTTTCTCGAGTATTATACTTCTTGTAGACTCCTTCTGGATGAAGGTGGGTACATTTTAAAGTGCGAGTACATGATTATTGAGGGCATAATTATTATGTAGTCTACCATAGTTGTAGTGCTGTACGTCTGCGTTGTTGTAGTTGGAGGGGGAAAATTCAGATGGTTCACGTTCTGCCGGGTGTGAGCGAAGTGACGTTAGCGGCTCTGCGCCCGCAAGATCGGGGGAATTCACTGAATCTCCTGGTCACTTTCACGTGCATTTCCTTTACCGAGAGGAACTCGTAGGTTAGAGTAAGAATGGGGGGCTTTACTCTGTTCATGTGCCCCAAGCAGACAGTTTGATCTTTTTTTTTTTCGTCTCCAACTTATCATCACTCCTCTGTTCCCCTTATTTTACTCTATCGAGTATTCGGGTGATAAATTTTATCGTTAATTCACTGGAAAACTTGACCTCATCTCCAACGGTCAATCAGGTTAGCCCTATCGAATCCTCAAATCACGGGCGGAGACGCTCGCTGACGACAGCTAGATCAAACGGGGATGCATGGCAGCTCTCGGTAGTAAAGTTCTTCCTTCTATGGGATTCAACCGTCTCTCTCCTACCACCTCCTACTTGCTTTTACAACACTTGATCGTCCTTTTACTTCCACTAACTGACCCAAACATTCTCCACAAAATCAGATACTCCTTGGACTTTCTACATGTCTGATGAACCGTCAACCGGGGCCGAGCCCCTGACAGATCTCCACCCAACGCCGTCAACCAGAGATCCTAATCCTCCAACTTTCGCTTCGTTCGCCCCACCGTCTAGTTCCCCCGCTGCACGATCTACCTTTCAAGTCCACCAGAAGAGTCCTTTACTCGCCGCTACGCCGCCACGGGTTACCCGCGCACTGAGTCAGGCGTTTCCGTACCTTTCCGGATTGAACTGGGTTGTTGGTCTACTCACCTGGACGACGAAGGACCCTTGGGAGAGTTTTCTGGTTGTAGCGGCATTCTGGACGGCGGTTTTGTACGGCGACGTAGGGTTGCGCTGGGGGGGGAATGTTGTTGCGGTGGCGCTGTTGATCTTGGGGATGCTCTTGAGGAGGTATCGGGATGGTTTGTCTCGCACCAGTATTTTGGAGGGTTGGGCTTGGGCTGATTTTTCGTCCTTTGTGGGGGATTCATAGAACCGACACCGACTACACTTGATGAGATACTCGAGACATTGTCTACATTGACTACTCGCTTAAACATCTTTTTCGAACCCTTTCTGTCGTTGACGAGGTTTCTGTCTACAACTGTTACTCCAACCACGGCCACGACCCGGCCTGTACTTACCACGCTGTTCTTAAGGATATTGATAACTACACCGATATGGTTGTTTTTCGCGGTTTATCCATTTCAGGTGATAACGACCCGACGCATAGTCCTCGCCACGGGGACATTGATACTCTCATGGCATTCCCGACCGGCAAAGGTTAGCCGCACGATATTATGGCGAAGCTCACTAATCCGTGCGCTGAGTTCGCACATCACGGGACTTACGCTGGTTCCACTTCCGCCGCCACCAGCACTGCCCCCAAGAAAAGCTCGGAAGTCCAGCATGAATAATCACAACGTAAACCCAGCCACAGCGTCGTCAACTTCAGTCAATTCGTTGAAGGCGTCTCCGCCCAAGAGGGCCCCAACGCTGCAAATTGACCCGTCAAAAAGCACACCATTGACTGCTTCGACTGCTGGTGCTTCCCCAGGGGTTAAGTTCACGTTTGCAATTTACGAGAACCAAAGGCGCTGGTTGGGCGTGGGCTGGACCAGCAGTTTGTTCGGGTACGAGCGTGCACCTTTCACGGACGAACACCTGCAGCCATGTCCGCAGCCCGAGGAATTTGCACTCCCCGAGACTCCAGCTGGAAGCGGTGTTCGCTGGCGCTGGGTCGAGGGTGAGGAATGGCGGGTGGAAGGTGCCGACGGCCATGGGAAGAAGAGTAAGGGACAAGAAGTTAAGGATAAATTGGGGGGGAGCGGGGAGGTTGGTGAAGGGTGGGTGTATTATGATAATAAGGTAAATTCCCGCTTCTGTATTCATGGTTCAGCAGTAATTGACCTTGACAGTGGCGAGATGGCCGCAGAGGTGTCGACGGCTGGGGCAAATACACGCGGAGAAGAAAATGGTACAGAAACGCCGAATTAGTCGAGGACCTGGGATCTGACGACTCCGATAGCGAGGGCGAAGCCGAAGTCGAGTCCCAAGAGAAGGAAAAAACGGCAGAAGCCGCCTTCCCACTTTTGACGAACGAAGGAAACGGAAGGGAGAAACAGATGTATAGGAGGACAGAACACGACGAGGACGAGGGCGATATATCGACGGATGAGGTACCCGACGTGGTCGTTACCTCGGAGGAGGATGGAGCCGGGGAAGAGAAGGAGAAGTATATTATGGGAAAAAATGTAGTTAGTGGGAATGGCGCAACCAAGCCGCCGCTGCCGCCGAGGTAACTTGGTTGGTATCATAAGATATGATTGAGGTGGTGACGGGATTGACGGGGGTGTTTGGTGTTGAATAGTTTTATTTACTTGTTTCCATATTATTGCTTTTGCTTTTTGTTTTTGCGCAGTAGTGTAGTTTTGCGCCCATGGTTATGGCAGCCCACGTTGGCAGTATTTGCGTTTCCGGCGATTTGTGGGGTGGTTTAGGTGAGAGAGATGGATTTCGGACGGTGCTGGACACTATGGTATCGCTATAACTGATAGTGCGCTCGAGGTGAGCCATGGCTCATACGACCCGACTATGTAAAACCTCTTTTTCAATCCAAGATTTCGGTACTGGCTCCGCCTGAACCATGTTTCCTTCGCAGGGCGCCCAGCGACGGACACCTCCTAGTAGCCAGTAATCGTTGTGCATCCAATCCAGGTGATGATTCGACGCATACTCTATTCTGTGCTATCGTACACCGGATGCATACAAATTCAGCTTGGAGACCAAATGTACCGGAGGCAGCCTTTTCCGACGCTCATAATAGTTCTCTCGGTGCTGTGCTGCTCTTTCGTCGTCGCCTCGCCTCGGGGATCCCCAATTACCGCCCTCCTATCGTCCTTATTCCGGTCCCTTTCCTTTTTTCTTTTTTTCCTTTCCCCTTTTCTCCCGGAGGCTCGTCGAACTGACTGGTGTATCGAGTGATGGGCTATGATCGCTTGACTGTCCGGTATCACGCTCTGAAGCCTCGAAGGAGGCTATTAAGATGTACCGTTCGCCGACTCCCGCCGGGGCGCTGTCGGGGCGTGGGTGCTGGCCGGAGGAGGAAAAACGGGTACCCATTCACGTCCCCGTCCGACCAGGGGGGCACAATTTGGAACGGGCTCTCTGTGCTCGCGGGAGTTTCGCATTATACCGCCTTCGCGCGGTAGTACTGTAGGTCTAGCACTCCCCCCNNNCACTGCGTATTTTTAGTGATGCTGCGATTCTCCGGTATCCTATGGGGTACGGTGCCCGTTGGGTGGACGGTTCGATGTATTCACTGA
>QLOI01001727.1:9853-21178 GCA_003313605.1 Tuber umbilicatum | reverse complement strand
ACGGAGTGAATGGATCAACGCTCTGGGAACTGGTCATTGCAGAAATCCATGGAAAGGGACATCACAGCGCTGAATGAAACCTTCGCTACGCCACAGAATACTTGTTCTAGCCTGAAATGCGAAAGGACTTCCACGACTACGTCCGCCAATGTGAACTTTGTCAAAGGAATAAGGAACGCAACTCACGACCTGAGGGAGACGCCCAGGAGATGCCGGTACCCTCCGAAATTTTTACCTCTTATGCTATCGACTTCGCGGGACCTTTCAACAAGTCTGGAAACAACAAATATGATATGGTTCTTGTTGTTGTTGACCGAGCTGTCGGATTTACCTGGTTTATTCCAACGCACTCCAATACCCAGGCAGAGGAAACCTTAATCCTACTTCAACACCATGTCTTTACACCTCACGGGGTACCAACATCTATCGTTAGTGATGCTGACCCTAAATTCACATCACGTTTCTGGTCCCAGAGTATGTGGTCAATGGGAATAGAACATATTAAGGCAACGCCCGGCCATCATGAAACAAATGGGCAAGTGGAAAAGAAGATCAGACAACTCAAAACGGCACTCCGGAACGTGGTCAACAAGCAGCAGAATAATTGGTTATTAGCATTACCAGAACTGGCAGCCTACGAGAATGCAGGACACTCTAGCGTCTTGAATATGTCTTCTTACAAAGCGGTATATGGACGAGACTACCCTTTGCTAGCAACTATCAGAGTCCGGAATATGATGGTCCCCGCCTCTGACGATTACCTGAATCGTCACCAAGAACTTAGAAATACGGCATATCAAGCGATCAAAGCAGCAAGATTCCGGAGCACCAGAGTAGCGGCAAAAAGAAGAAAGACCCATAAACCAATTCCGGTTGGAGGACGACTGATGGTCTTTGGAGATCAGTTTGCAACAGAGTCTGGAAGGAGCAAGAAGCTGGAACCTCGCTGGCGAGGACCGTCTGAAGTACTAAAATACGACGAGCATACACAGAATTACACTGTGAAAATGGACGCAAAGATATACCGACGCAAAGAGGCAGTCTTCCACTGCTCAGGGGTTAAGAGATTCGAAGAGAATGACGATAATCGATTCCCAGGAAAAACCTATGCAAAACCAGCACCTATCTTGATCGAAGAAATCCAGGAATGGGAAGTGGAGGAGGTGCTGGATCACCGCCAGCGTTATGGAATCGATCAGTTCCTAGTAAAATGGAAAGGCTACCCTAGCTCGGAGAACAGCTGGGAACCGGTGGATGGACTAGAGAATGCAATGGAGTTGGTACAGGCTTGGTAGACGGACAACTGTCCAGGAGACGAATTCCCGATCATCATTGGCTTTACCGCTACCACATTCATGCCCACGATCCCAGACAGAGGAGAATTCAATGACGCTGGTAGTATTGACAGCGGGTTTTGGGAACCCTACTTTGAGAGCGATTATGACGACTCTGGGATATCTGATGATGATGGAGAACAGATTCGCTCTTGGATGTGAAGGGGATTGGTTATTTGTTTTTGTGGTATGAAATTGTGATTTTGTTTTGGGAATGTAACCGTTATAGGTTACTATTGTTTTAAGGCCTACAGATTGTTAAGGCAAAGTACCAGGCTAATGGGCCTGGTGAGGTATTTGTTTTATGTTAAATTGTTTAAGGTACCAATTGATGCCTTGTTATTTGATTTTGTTATAAGGCTACTGGATAGCCGTTAAAGTATTTAAAGACTGCGATCCTCAAGGACTTAGAGGAGCAGACATCGACTGAGATAGTTCAAATATACTTAGTTGAGCAGTTACTTCAGTTCAGTTCGCAATTCCCCAAACAGCTTGCAAATCCGGGACTTTGGCAAGCTGGCGATATAGTGATTGATACATACCGCTCAACACTCTATTGAAGCCTCTGTCAGCTATACCTCACTTAAAGTCCCTCTCTTTGGGATCTGAGTATAGCTATCATTAACCTACACCGCAGTGCTCCCTAACCAGTGTTCTTACAACACTAGGGGACGCGTTACACCCAGCTTCAAGATAGTACTGCTAATAGCCTACATGGGATTCTCATCATGGGACGCTACCTTTTGTCAAATATTCTGAACATGGATCAAACACCACTACCATGGGAGTATCTTGAGGGTAAAACCTATGAGCATAAAGGAAAACAAACAGTTTGGGTACGGAGCAAGAAGTCAGGATAGGGAAAGCGGCATGTTACTATACAGTTGACTGCATTTGCAGATAGTAATCCTCGGGTAAAGCCGCTAATAATATTTTGAGGAGCGGAGGTAAGTAGTGGGGCACCACGGAGAAAGAAGGAGGAAAGGTATGACATGTGAGTTGTGGTAAAGTTTAATAAGAAAGCATATGCAAATACATCTGTGATTGCTTCTTGGCTTACTGAGCAACTTGTGCCTGTCCTGGGAAAGCGTCCTACACTGCTTATTATGGACCTTTTATGTGCACATAAGACCGGCCCAGTTAAGGAACTTCTTGCTTCGGAAAATATCATACTATCAATGATCCCAGCAGGATGTACCGGTCTTGTGCAACCATTGGATGTCTCCATCAATCGTCCATTCAAGGATCTGCTGAAACAGGTCCGATAAGCAATTTCCTTATTTGTTAAGATCGCTTGTCAATCTGTCTTATCTCGTTAACATGCAACAGGCGGCGATTCCTTATCGTATAGTTTATCGTATACTACGCTCAAGAGTTGTGTTCAACTCTTAAGTCTTATAGTATTAACTATGTCGCTTATAAGGGTAGGAAGGATATTCGTTAAAGAGCAAAAGTCTTTATATTTGTAAAGTTATAGATAGGAAATAACTTAGATAGATGCGTGAAGAGCTATCTACCTCGTCCTTCATCCTCCTTATATAGCCTTCCCATAACCCGCTTACAAATCAAACATAACTACTATGAGTCACAATTGTGACTCATACATTCACATAACATCATATGACTTAAACGAGTCATTGCACAATAACAATATAACTATAAGTCGCAACTGCGACTCATGTGAAAACATAACATCATATTACTCTAAATGAGTCATTCGTGTAACCATAACCTATGGCTCACAACTGTCAGTCATGTAAAACCTCATATGACCTCTAAACAGGTCATGCATGTAAAATCAATAACATAAAACCATATAACAAGTGAAACCCTATGACTCGTACCTGAGTCCTAGTGCGAAACCAGCTAGGTCAGTCTAGAATCGTGACATTAGCTCCCTTCTCCCCTAGGCCATAGTCCCATATGGCCAAGCATTTGGTTTCTCCTCTTAACAGTATTCCCAAACCATTGGAGTCTGATGTCTCGGTTCCTCTGGTTTCTCTTTCTCATATCTTGCTCCATAGAAATCTTCTTTCATCTTCATATGGAGTTTTTTTACAACGTTTATTATCGAATTGACTTGTTCGCATTCCTCTTTGCGAGTGAATCGTTCTTTTTCGAGTGCCCTTTTCAGGGCATCGTTTTCTTTTTGCAGTGTGACTGCGCGGGCGTTTACTCCCAAAACGTGTTTTTGAGAGTTGCAAAGTTGTTTTCGTTCCTCGTCCAGGGTTCATTGGAGGTTCTTAACCTGTACCTCCAGTTCTGTGATCCATGTACAAAGATTTTCCACCTCTTCAGAATGTTTTTTATCCTCCCCTTCCGTCGTTGGTCTCATCCCCTGAGACCAGCTTTCTTTGTTCCATTGTTTCGCGTGGAAGCGGCAGCGATTGCGCATGCAATCGCACCAGTTGATGCGTTCGTGTCGGGGGCCCTTAGGTATTTGGGAAGGTTTCCCTTCCCAATCAATTTCCATTCATCCTTCTTCTAAAGGAGGAGAAGATCTTGTAGCGTTTTCCCTTGTAGGGAAATGGTCTCGGTTTTTTTCGTCCAAGTGTGTTGAACAGTAATTGTCGTAGCAAATGGTAAAGTGTAGTCCGTCGTGTTCGTTATCTCTCTGGATTTCTTTGACTTTCATTTCGAATTCTTCGCCATCTCCTCATCCGTCAGCCCAACTAACCTTCTTTGGGCTTCTGGGGGTAGTTTTGGTAGAATCGTTGGACTGCATCTTTCGCGTTGCTGAAATTTGTGGCAGGGTACCACTCGAGATCGTGTTCAGGAGGATATCCGGTCCACTTGGCCCGGTACTGAAGTTTGTTGTAGTGTAGAGGAGAATCTACTATCTCGTCAAGTTTGTATTCGTTTTCGCCTTCGTTCTCTATAGGCGGAGGAGGAAGTTTCTTTTGTGAAAGAAAGGAGTTATCGTAGTATGGTTCGAGGAGACTGATGTGGAATGTAGGATGAGTGTTGTTCATCGAGCGTGGGAGGTTGAGTTTATATGCTCGAAGCCCTATCCGTTCGATTATCTGGAATGGTCCTAATTTTTTGTAATCCAGTTTCTTCAAAGGTCTTGTGGTTCGTATGTTGCGTGGTAGCAACCATACCATATCGCCGACCGTGAGGTTTGGGTCTGGTTTTCGTTGTTGGTTGGCTGACTCCTTTTGCCGTTGCAGTGCATAATTGATTTCTTCTCATAATATGTCATGCAACTTGCTCATATCTTGAGCCTGCGTTATCTTTGTTGGTATATTGTATTTTGCAGGATCAAATACTGGGTCGTATCCAAAGTTCCCATAAAAAAATGTCGACTTAATTGTTTCTTGTTTTCCGTTGTTGTATGCGAATTCAGCCGATGCAAGATATTGCATCCAATCATTCTGTTGATAGTTCACATATGCTTGTAGATACTGTTCCAGTATCACATTGGTTCGTTCTGTTTGCCCGTCGGTCTGGGGGTGGAATGCGGTGCTTAAGCGTCTCGTGATCCTTAATTTTTGTGTAATTTCTTTCCACATTTCTGATGTGAATAGTGATCCTCGATCGGATATGATATCTTTCAGCAGTCCATGCAATCTAAAAACTTGTTCTTTAAACAGATGAACAAACTGATTCGTATCCATGTCCGTTCTGCATGGTAGGAAGTGTGCCATCTTCGTCAGGCGGTCTATGACGACCCATATGTCGTCACAACCTTTCGACTCTTGGAGTCCCGTGATGAAATCCATTGCAATAGATTGCCAGGGTCTTCCGTGAACTTTGAGAGGTGTCAGTAGTCCATATGGTGCATGACGTACTGCTTTCGTCCTTTGGCATGTTTCGCAGTTCTTGACGTATCGTTTAATATTGTTCTGCATACCCGACCAGTAGTATGATCTTCTGATGAGTTCCGCTGTCTTAGTCGTCCTACCATGTCCCGCTTGCTGGAGGTCGTGATTGCATCTTATCGTTTCAGTTCATACTTTTTCGTTGTTTGGAACCCATATCTTGTTATCGTACTACAGATAACCGTTATCTCGTTTGCGTAGTCCCAGGGCAAGGCCTTTCATTTCTTTTTGGCCTTTTCGTAGTGCATCGATGATCTCTGAAGATTCCCGTTCTTTTCCAGTTTCAACTTGTATCCATTGAGTATAATGGTCATCTGACTGTGCCCCTGTCTGGATTTCGTTTATGGATTCGTATCCACTATCTTCTTCTTCTTCTTTGAAATATTTTTCTCTGGGTTGTAGAACCTGTCTTCTCTGTTGGATTCGTTCGTTTTTTTTTGTTGGTATATCTTCTTTCCTTCTGGTAAGGGTGTCTGGCTGGCTTCCTTGCTTGCCAGGTCGATACTCGATCTTGATATGGTATTGAGACAGAGTCTTAATCCATCGTGCTTGTCGTTGATTGAGTTCTTTGGTGGTGGTAAAAGCAAAAAGGTTTTTGTGGTCGGTAATCACTCTTATTTCTTCTTGAATTCCGAGTACATATTTTCTCCATGCTTTAAGCGCTTGAACTATGGCTAATAGTACTTTATCGTGTATGTCGTTGTTGCATTCAGCTTTCGTCATTGTCTTGGATGTGAATGCCACCGGTTTCCATATCCCATCGGTACCAAGTTGTAATAGTATGCCAGATCATACATAGTTGGAAGCGTCTGTTTCAATCGTAATAGGGAGTTCTGGTCAAAAATGTTGTAATATCGGTGCCGTGGTAAGTCTTTTCCTGAGTTCATTGAATCCGATTTGTTGTTTCTCTTCCCATTTCCATTGGATATTTTTCTTTGTTGTATTATATAAAGGCTTAGCTATCCTGCTAAATCCGTCAATGAATCTTCGATAAAAGTTGCAAAAGCCTAAAAAGCTTTGCACTCCTTTGACTGTTTTTGGTGGTTTCCAATCGTCTATTGCTGATGTCTTGACTGGATCCACCCGTACTCCTTCCGGATTTACGATAAATCCCAAATATTCTGTTTCTTGTTGATGGAATTCACATTTCGTTGGTTTGAGTCTGATTTTTGCGTTTCGGAAAGCCTGCAAAATATTTTCTATATCCTTTCTGTGTTGTTCCATGGTTTCAGAATATATGAGTATATCTTCTAGATAGACAACGCAACATATATCTAGGAATTAGCTGAGCTTGGAATTGATCCATCGTTGGAAGGTTGCTGGTGCATTGGTTAATCCAAAAGGCATAACCAGGTATTCGTACAGTCCATATCTTGTCCAAAATGCTGTTTTCCATTTGTCTTCTTTCGCAATCCGGATAGTGTGATAGGCATCCTTGATGTCTAGTTTCGTGTAGTACTTTGCTTTTCCGAGTTGATCGAGTGCTTCGTCAATCAGGGGTAGTGGATATCGGTCTTTCTTTGATACGGAGTTAAGTCCTCGAGAGTCCACACATAACCGAAGTTTTCCATCTTTCTTTTTGACGAACAAGATCGGAGCTCCTGCGGATGACAATGACAGTCGTATCCTTCCCCTGTCCAGATTCTGATTTAGCTAATTCTTTAATGCTTTTAACTCTTCATCACTCAATGGGTAGAGTTTCATAAAGGGGGCGGTTTTTCCTTCTTCGAGTTCGATACGGTGGTCTTCTAGTCAGTGTTCGGGAAGGTCTGTTCGTTCTCCTTCTTCAAACATGTTGAAAAAGTCGTCGTATTCTTTGGGGATAAGTTGTCTTAAGGTGACTTTCTTCCTTTTTGCTTCTTGTTGGACTGCTAGTCTTGTGCTGAGGGTAGAGGCTTCTGCTATCATCGGTCCATTGCTTTTAGGATCCCATTTCAGGATGCCGGTTTGTTCTCCTTGTCGATATAGTTTCCCAAAGGTTTTTGCTGATATATAATCAATATCCACGCTTTTTCCTTGGGTATTTGGCAAGTTGTTCGTTCTGGTACTTCCGAATCCTTGAGTGCTCCTGTTTGTTTGGTCCAGGTCTTGCACTTCCTTAAGTGTCCCATTGTCTATCTTTTCGATAATCATCTGTGCTATTCGATTGCCTTTGTTGACCGTATAGTCTGTTTTCTTCAGGTTTATTAATAGGACTTGGATTTCCTCTCGATAGTCTGCATCGATTACTCCTGCACCTATGGTGATGCCATATTGCATGGCTAATCCACTTCATGGTACGATCCTTGCATAGGTCCCTTCTGGTAGTCCTATCGCTATTCCTGTCTTGATCATAGTCTGTCCTTTGGCTGGGACAGTCGTACTATGCGTGCTGTGCAGGTCATGACCCGCAGCTCCGAGTCTTGCCGATCCTTTTACCAGTATCTTGGCCTCTGGGTTCATCCTCAGAACTTTAAGGTCTTCGTTCGTACATGTCACTTCCGATATGTTTGCTTGTTGGTTCTCCCAAAGGGCTATCTTTTCAGGAGTTGTTTTGATTGTTGTTGAGATCATTAGACATTCTTTAGCGCATCTGTCGCTATCAAAGAATATCTTTTCTTTTGCCTAGTTGATCCTTGGGTTGTGTCTTCAGAGCCATGGCATTCCCAGGATAACCTCATGCTTTTGCAAATTGGCTACTTGGAATGTTATCGTTTCTTTATGTGCTCCGATTTCCATAGTTACTTCTGCAACATGGGTAATGGGTCCTGCTTTGCTTTTTTCTTCATTGACCATGTATATGTCTCTTGGTTTGCTGATCCTTCTCAGGGGTATGTGTCAACTTTCGCAGAATCCTTTGTCGATGAAGTCCTTTGTTGCTTCTGAATCCAGCATAGCGTTGATATCCGTGGTTCCACTTTCTGTGAATAAATATATTTTGATCATTGGATGATATGAATCGTTGTCGTCCGTGGTATAGAGTTGTGCCTTGTTCAAAATCGTCGATAGGTGTGCTAATCTCGTGGCTTTGCCAATGTCTTTGTCTCTCAGACCACTCCTTACTGGAGACTTTGATTGTTTAAAGTCTCTGTTTTATTGTTTTCCGCTGCGGTTTCTTTTAGCAGGACTATTTTCTTGTTGCAGTTGGCAATAAAATGTCCTTGTTCTCCACAACGTAGACATGCGTTTTCATTTCGTCTCTTTCGGTACTCGGCGCCGGATATTCTTAGAAATTGAAATTGATTTCTTGGTCTTCTTCAGTTGCCATCCAAGTCCATTGAATCCCCTCTGGGTTGGTTACTCGTGGTTCCCATTGTCTTGAAGGTTCCGTTATTGTTCCTTGGTACGGCCTCAGTTTTTGTTCCACCTTGTCTTTCTTTTTGCAGGTGTTTTACTGCGATCAGTTTTGTTTCTTTGCGGACAGCCCAATCAGCTAATTCTTCAGCATCGTCCACTTTGTCGTTATGGTGTTTAAATTCTTCTTGCAACTAGGAAGACATTTCCATGAACAGCCATTCCCCTGCTGTAGCGTTGTCCAACAGAGCTTCAGTTAGGATCAGTCTGAATTCATACTAGTACTCTGTCATTGTTCTGGTCTCTTGTTTTATTTCTCAGAGTTTGGCTCTCGCTGCTCCTCTTGGATCAACTTCTTCAAATTGTTGTTTGATAGCTCTTAGGAATTTCTCCCAGCTGTGCCATCCAGTATCCCTTATCCCTTCCGTATAAGGGGTAAGCCAAGCGCTTGCATCTTTCCTTAGTAGGCTAGAGACGTAGACGATTTTTTCGTTGTCGTGTCTTGTGTCCCACCCTACCGCTCGGAAATATATTGTCAATTCCGTAATCCAACTTCGCAGTTGGGCTCTTTCGCCCGAATAAGTTTCTGGTTGTTTGGCCTTCGGTCTGGACTGTCCCAATGCTTGTATGATTTGCCTTAATTGTGCTGGTGGCAGTTCTGGTTGCTCTGACGGCGGTGCGGGTGCATCTGGAGATGGCCTCGGGGGGCCTGGTGGTGGTCCAAAGGCAGACATTCTTTCGCTTTCATCTTCTGAGGTTGTGGAATCAAATTGCGATTGTTTTTCTTCTGTAACTGGACTCGGTGACCTTCCTAGCTGGGAAACAGTTCTTCTGAGGGCTTCTGATAGTCCTCCTAATCCGAGGTCGTCGTCGAATGTATAATCCGTGTTGAATCGTCGGGTGTTGCTTTTTGACGCAACCAAATGTTAAGATCCCTCGTTGATCTGTCTTATCTCGTTAACTCGCAACAGGCGGCAATTTCTTATCGTATAGTTTATCGTATACTACTCTCAAGAGTTGCGTTCAACTCTTAAGTTTTATAGTATTAACTATGTCGCTTATAAGGATAGGAAAGATATTCATTAAAGAGTAAAAGTCTTTATATTTGTAAAGTTATAGACAAGAAATAACTTTGATTTGTAAGTAGGTTGTGGGAAGGCTATATGAGGAGGACGAAGGACGAGGTAGATAGCTCTTCACGCAACCATCTAACATAACTACTATGAGTCACAATTGTGACTCATACATTTGCGTAACATCATATGACTCTAAATGAGTCATTCGCGTAACCATATCATATGACTCACAACTGTGAGTCATGTAAAACCTCATATGATCTCTAAACAGATCGTGCATTTAAAATCAATAATATAAAACCATATAACAAATGAAACCCTACGACTCATACCTGAGTCCTAGTGCGAAACCAGCTAAGTCAGTCTAGAATCGTGACAGTATTCTTGACTAATATTTTTCTAACCTAGATCTATTGCTGATACTAACTATAAAAGGCAATTAAGGATGAACTTGACTGGCAAGAAATTGAGCCAGATGATGTTCATGGACAGAGTGCTGTAAGAGAGATGCGAGTAATGATGACTCGCTGTGTTGGACAGGAATGGTCCAAGTTTTCCCTTGAGTGACAGGCAGTTGTTGTTAAGAGCTTTTGGCAGTTAGGGCTTTCTTTGCCTATTAATCGCTCCTCCGATGGTGAGCTTCCAATTAAGAGTCTTGAAAAGAGAGTATTAATGAATGCAATCTTGGCCTGGAAATCTCATAGACTGCCTGCAACATCTAGTGAAAGCTCTAGTCAAAGTTCCAACAGTGATGAGAAGATTGACCTCTTTGCTGAAAATCTATTAACTATATTACCTACCGCAAGCTTCTCTAGTATTGACACTCTAGCAGGTAATTCTCTAAACCTTCTTTCTCAATCTACAGAAACCGTTTCCCTCGTACCCATACTTCATAATTTACCAATAACTAGTAAGATTGATACTGACACAAATATTAGCAAGCCCAAGCTCTGAGGGAATACAGCAAGCATCTAGTGCAGTCCATGAATCCCTAATACCAGCAATCATAGTCTGACCAGCAGCTGGTGGCATTGAGATTGAAGGTCCCAAGCCATTAAACCACATCAGCAAGACTCAAACGGCCCCAGCCCCTCACGTTCCCTGTACTCGAGGGAAAACCTGCGGTAGAAAGCAAGCCCGAGCTTTGAGTTCTGGAAATGCGCAGTCTAGTAGGCCTACAGTTCTTGTGATCCCTGTACCATCCATCCCACTGGCAAGGGAAGGAAGACAGTTACGGTGTCATACCACTCAAGATTCCTTCCGGCAACTTGATTCTGCCTCCTCTAAAGCCTTCTCAGACATGCCAGCAGCTACTGGTATTAGGAGGAGCAACCGGCTGCTTCAGGCTGGAGAAACTCGAACCTTTGTAGAACGGTTTCCTGGTCTCAGTGAAACTGAGGATGAAGGCGATGATGGGATTGAGTTTGACTTTCGTTGGGGTAGAGATGAATTTTAGTTCGGTCACATTTGGATACCTGCTATGTTGGAATTAAATAAGCTTTTATGATTGTATTACTCCGTGCTAGTGAAATATTTAAAGCAACAGTATCACTTCATACTCTGAGGAGATTTGTCCCCTGGCTCCGCACCGGGTGTTTCTGATATTGAACTATAACCAAACCAGCCTAGCGCCAATTTAATATGCGCTAGTCTATTCTGAGGGGAGGGGCTCTTGTGTGAGAAAATACGGTATCTCGTCTCCCTTCTAAGAAGTTTGTGAAATACTCGTACCATACGGCCGGTGTTTGCTATAGGTAGTCACGTTACCGCGGAGTATCGGCCCGGTACGTCTGCAGTCGGTGTTCGCAGCGAGAGGTCCCC
>QLOI01001725.1:0-19459 GCA_003313605.1 Tuber umbilicatum | reverse complement strand
CCGGACCACGAGGCCCCTCCGGCCCATCACTCACCCCCGAACCACCACTCACCCCCAAGCCTCTCCGTTCCTGCATGTCAGGTTCTGCCGACTATGGCTAGGTATTATTGTCGCTTTCAATGAGGTCACGCACTTCATTCCCCATTTCATTCTTGTATCCAGCCGTCTTGATTTGTTCCGCCTCGTGCTGTGACCGGATCTTTCGCATGCCCCTGTCTATCTCTCGGATTGTTGCCTTCTTCCACCCATCCGACATGTAGTCCCTGATTGAGTTAGTATAATTAACCCGAGTGGTGTATTTCTATGGGATAGTGGTCCGCAAACCCACCTTTTGATATGTTCGATAGTACCTCTTGTAGTAGTCTGTTAACCTATTAGCTGCCTTGTTCATCCTAAGAACTGACTTACCAACCACCAAACACTGCCTGTGAGAAATCCCCGACTGCTAGTAATTTGTGCCCTGTATCTTCGTAGTCCATTAAGGAGCAGCAAAGAGCTGTACACACGAGAAGAACTGTGAGCCAGCGTAGAGGGCTGAAGTACCCCTGTGCATACGACTTGCAGCCCAGACTGCGCTCGTTGGGGAAAAAGTAGGCCCGTACCAGCTTTACAATCTTCTCTACCCTAAACCAGCTAGTCCGAGGACCATCTCCGAGATCCACGGTCTGGCTAAGAAATGACTCATCCTTGAGAAGGTTATTTACCAGTGTTCGGTATGTGACTGGGTCCGCGATCGGCAGCTTATACCACTCCACCACCATTTTCTGTGCTTCTGAAACTAGATACCCACGACAAGCTGACACACGACGTTTCAACTTACACAGCTTTTAGCCACGAAATTTTAATTCTCATTCTAAGCTAGGTATGGGGGACACTTATGATTTCTAATGAGACTGCATCAGGAAAAAGCGTGGGTGCCTGTTCTGCAGGCCACAGATCCCCTGAGCGGTAGTATTCCTCTTTTTCCCGCTTTCGCTATTCCAATGCCAGTGCCCAAGCCCTCTCAATCATATTCTCCACGATGGCCGTGGAAGGCCATAGTTGGTCTGTATAAACTTCTGCCTGTAAATAAAGCTTCGCTGCATCGTAAACAAGAATATTCTCAGGAGGGATAAACTCTCGTTTCCACAACTTGTGTGGTAGTTTGCCCTCCGATGTGGCACTTGCAGAGTTTGATAGAGTGTGCGGTTGGGATGTTGAGGTTGTTTCTTGGAGAGAGTGGGGTTGCTGCCAAGCCAGCTCGGTCCATAGCCTCTTATGGGGGTCGGTCTGCGTCCCAGATCGTTGCCCTGAGCCTGTAGGCCGCCGGTTCTCGATTGGCGGATGTCTCCAGGCAGGGTGTCTTCCATGGCTGTTTGCAGGAACCTCGAGGTTGATATGAGTCCGCTTACGAGGGCGTGTTTCCACCACGTCGGACTGAGAGGAGAAATCGTCGTCTGACACAAGACTAGAAGGTTCGTGTAGACTCGATACCACCGGTGTGTCAGGCAGTACTATTTCGGCAGTGTATAATTCAGTTCAGAGAAGCTTTTCAAACTACTAGGGTACCTTACTGCTAGTAAATTGTGTATTGTCTTCCTCTTCATCGTTAGATTCACCATCTGAATGACAAGGTGGATCCTCCGGTGAATAGGCACGTCTAGTTCGTTCCTGTCGCCTGCCAAAATGCTGAGAGCCAGATGAGCGAGAAGCTTGTATCTGGGTCTGATTTGTCTGGGTATTCTCTCCCGGACGCGGCATGCCTCTGGTTGTCCGGGTAGGCGTATGGGGTGAAGAGTGAGGTGCGAAAAGTGCGGTATGGGCCGGAAGATATAGGTGGGCTCTCAGGCCTGTGGGTTCACATTGGGCAGCCACCAGTATGGTCCCAACACGGACGCGGCTCAGGATAATTCTAGTAATAAAATATTCCAAGGAAGGTACTAGAAATGTGGTCTGTGACACAGGTCTGCGTCACCCAGTACCTCAAGCATGAGCATGAAATTTGGCTTCTCAGTGTAGGGTGTCTTGTGCTCGCCTAATTCTCACATAGTTGATTCCTTGAGTCCGCTGATGTGGACTAAATTTTTGTTATAGCTACAGATACAGCAGTCGGAAAGAAATAATAGGTATATCGCAGAACTAGCAGGGCCGCCATTAATATTAATGAAGCCAACGTCTCAAACAGTTAAGGGACAACGATCTAACTAAATGCAAAAACCCTGGATACTGTAGACCAATAAAATGCAAACGTAAACAAATGCTAAAAAAACACTCTACTGCTATGCAGGCACTGACCTCGTATACTCTAAATATAATGCACTATGAGTCGTGGACCCAAGACAAAGGAAATAAAAGAAACACTACCGCTCTGCAGACACGGACCTCGAAAACTCTAAATCTAATTCTCCTTAAGACGCGGACCCTGAGACAAAAGAAAAAAACCACCACCTATCATGCAACAGACCAAAAAGCAATGCTAACCCAGCAGAAAACTGAAGAAAAACGAACTAAAACAAGTGAATAAGCTCCCGCAGAGGGAGGCCAGCTGATAAGAGCCATCAGACATAGACCCCAAAATATAGAAGAAACAAAAGGAAACTACCATTTACAGCGTGCTGTAAATAGAAAGAAATTGTCAACCCAAGTAGAAAAGTGCGAAACAGAAACAAGTGAGGACCGGAACAAGAGATTCTGGCCGGGAAATCCAGGATTCGGATTAGTACCAGTAAGCCAAGGTGCTAGGAGGACCACTACCACCGCTCTGGGTCCCAGAACGACTGGGAGCACCATTACCACTGCTCTGGATTCCAGAAGGGCTGGGAGTACTATCATCACCCTGAGTGCCAGAAGAACTGGGGACAGCAGCACCAGGTTGTATAGCAGACAGTGCCTGCTCGAGCTCGCGGATTCTAGTTGCTCAAGCGTCCATCAACTCCATATAGAAGAATCTCTTGCTGATCAATCTGTGCATGACCTGCGCCTCAAACTTTCCATGTCTCTGGTGGAGCTCTTCAGCCCTATCATCTACCCCTCCCTCACAATGCCGGATCCATGCCTTTGGGGTTCGCCTTTGGTCAATAAGGTGAATCCGCGCAACTGCTTGACATTACTCATTCAAGTTCCAGAACCTTTGTATGATTACGACATGGTGCGCCCCAACTAGGTTCAGCCCGGTACCACCGAGGGCTAGTGTCAAACTCATCGCCAATGATCTATCAACCGAAGCGAACTCTTGAAGTAGTCTATTGCGGTCTCTCGACACAACCTCAGAGTGATACAAGATTGGATGAATACCAGCATGGAAGGTCCGGAAGAACCAATTGACATGGGATGCTGGGCCTGTCAACGCGGCAAAAATCAAGACCTTATTCGGTACCCCACCTTTACGTGTGCCCAACAACTACGGAACGAAAACATCCGAAAGTCATCTGAACACTGGCCTACCACAGAAGTTATTGTGATCCCAATTTTGGCGATAGAGCACTCCATCCACAGACTCCGAGTCATCCGAGCTCAAATTATTGTCTGGAAGGTCCATGGTAAGGCACGCAAGACGCCACTTGTGTAGAACAGTCTGGATAGCATTCCACATGTTGCCCTTAGCTTCCACGATCCAACCATCTATTGCGGATGCCACAGCATCAGTGTATTGCAGGCGTACGTCGTGCTGGACAAGTTCGGGAATGCGGACTAAGGGGTTCCCGTTTGCATCATCAGTTTCTCCCCAGTGCTGGATGGTCCATCGCCATGAAATATCTTTGATCCGACCATAGGCCTCCTCCAATGTTGTATTCTCACGCTTCGCATCCGTAATCGCAGAGTCAAGTGGCCGCCGACCGTGGCTATCGAGCTCATCCTTATCAGTGACCTGGGCGAACAACCACTCAGTCTGAACAACCCAATCACTAACAGTATGGTGCATTGGGGTTCCTGTGAGATGGATCCTGCAGGGAACATCAATTTTCATTAGGGAGTCGAAGGTTAGTGTTGCGCGAGATTTCCCCGTATGGGATTCATCGAAAATCCCAACTCCCCAATGGCTGCCCTCCAGGCGCTCAGGATTGTTATAGCGGGCTCTGTAGACGCTATAGGATATCAGATGGAGGGTCGTCTTTACACCTCACTATCAGTGCCAAAGATCGGCGGCACTACTGAATCCTGCAATTCCGCCACCGACTTCCCACCCAAGCATTGCAAAGTTCTACCTGCCATGGCCTCATTAACGATATATTTGAGGTAGAGTAGTGTGGCAAGTGCGCAATGAGTCTTGCCTAATCCCATATCGTCCGCGATTAGAGCCACAGGGGCACGGTCTGCGATGATACGCTCCACAATAAACCAGACACCCAAGACGTGATGGGGAAGGAACTGCCCCTGTGGGATTCCCGGGATTCTGAGCACTCGGGGCCCAATATCACCATCGACTGGTGCGAGAAGTTCTGCTCCCAACATTCTCACGGCCTTCTCAAAGCATTGGTGTTGAAAATCATTGTTGAGCTGGTCGCTACAGAGTTCAAGAAGAGCCCAGTCGCTAATTGTAGTAGGGTCCACGATCGCAGCTGCTGTTGCATCCTCATCAGCTTCCAAGGCGTTGTTATCCCTAATATGTCGTGGGTTCGATCTATTCGGTCCATTCTGGATCAGGCTCTCATGTAGGGAAGACGGTATTGCTGGGGGCACTATATCTGCAACTTGTGGAAAAATGAATTAGCAGGTAGATTCTAAAAGCTTGACAATATATTAGACAATGAATTAGACTATCACTCACTTGGGCGACTATATAAGTCATTATCATTATCATCACCATCACCATCATCACTATCTTGGCCCGAGCCTTCATCCCGGGTGTTACCCCCAGCCTCCATTGCCCTCCCCCTACCAGTACTCCTGGTCTGCCTGGGAGAACCAGAAGGCTGGGAAGGTCCTTCTCCACTATCTTCTGGCCTTTCGGGCCCCGGGTTCTCATGGTGATTGCCACTTCCCGGCTCCCGCTCATCCTCATCCTCACCGGTATAGTCCGGCCCAATCACATCCTCGACCCCGTGATCCAAATCATCTTCTGCTGCTATGGCCACTACCAAAAGACCAACAAAGGAGCCCTTGTTAGGGCGATTACCTTGGGCCATCATCAAAGCCGCATTCCAGGATCCTTGGTCTGAGATAACCAGTTCTACCCTTCCACCCTGCTCAACCGAAAACATGTCCAAGTACTCATCATTTCATAGGATAATATTCGTCCTGAGTACCATGGACCATGTTCTAAGCTGCAGAGCCCTTTCGCAGGCCCAACGGACAAGACGGGGGAACTTGTTGACACTAGCGTAGGTCGTAGAGTAGATTAGGTTACTGTCAGGACCTCGGAAGGAAACACGGAAAGAGGTGAACCGCAGCTCTGGCAGCTCCACTAGTCTCGGCCGCTTTCTGGGTGGTGTAGATGGGCTTTCGGGAACCTCGCCCTCATCATCGATCCTTGCCCACTTCCTGGTAGTCAATGCTCTCCTGGTGGCCAAGGGACTGCTGGTAGCTAAGGGACAGCTGGTGGCCAAGGAGCTACTGGAATCCAGATGGCCCCTGGCAGCCACAGGGCTCCTGATGACAACGGGACTTTTGGAGGTCCTGGTAGTCGCGGGGGCAGTGGCGGTGGCAGCTGCTTGGGCGGCAGCTGCTGGGGCAGCTACAGTAGCCCTCCTTGTCTCTGCTGCCATATTGGAGCGGACCTTTTTCGTCTGCTGGATCATGAATTGGGTAGCGCACTTCCGACGATCCGCTGGACTCGCAAAGTTTGCTAGAGCCCATTCAGTTGGGAAGTGGGCATGCATTCATCGGATCCCAGACTCCCATTCCACACTCTTGTCATGGGCCGCAAGAGCGACTGGTCTGCGGATGAGTTCCTGATGCTGCTGACGAAGCCAGGTCCTTTTAAAGTTCGAAACTCAGGTTTTATAGCCATTGCCGCGGACACTGGGAAAGCTGAGTTTCACATGAATTTCACCTGCCTTTGGCTTCGGCATTTTCAGGATTTCTTTATTCTACCCCAAAGTGTCAAATTAGTAACCGCAGTGGTAGCAAATTGGAGGAACATTGCTTACCTAATTATATATCTAATACAGCTGGGGTGTCTTGGTGGGTAGGGACGCTAGGTCTGCAAAGTCAATTGTTCTATGGGTTGAGAATGTTAGATAGTCTTAAGATGGCAAGGATAGAAGTTTGGGGTCCGGAAGCTAGGGATCTGCATACCTATTTGGAGTCTGTGTAGTACCTATGAATAGGTGATAACGGTTCTGATGTTTGTGGTCTAGGGTGAGGTTGGAGGCAGGAGTTTGATTATGAAAGACGGTAACTGGGAGCTGGGCTGTGATCGGGTGCAGGACTAAAATGAAGAGTTCTGGTATTGGTGTGTGTTCTTATATGAGCTGTGTACTGGGGACATACTGATGTGAGATCTTCTGGCTCGGAGGCGAAAACGGTCTCTATCTGTCGCTTCCGGGGACTCTTTCAAGATTCAGAGTTCATTATACCGAGCTTTCAAGTTTCAGCCATCCCCAGGAAACAGTGCGTTTCGTGTACTAGAACAAATATTGTTTTCAAGATAGGCTCCGGTTTTCAAGATGAACATCTGTTTTCAAGGTGAACAGTACACTTAGTACACTTGAACAAACACTGATTTCCAAGTGCAATCTATTACCGACAGGGTGGGCTGTCGCAGGGTCTGTAGGGTAGGGTCCGTACGGTACGATCCGTAAAGTAAGATCCGTGCAGTAAGATCCGTGTTGCGTGCACTACCGTGCACGTGGTATAGATCGGCCTTAGCACGTCCCTGGGACAAACCGTGTGCATGCTGTACTGGTACAAAGGACCAGAGAGCCTGAGATATTCTGTTACAAGTTAGCTATAGTTAACTAGCAAAACAGCCCCTGTTCTGTACAACAAATATCACTTGTACGAACTATACAAATACTATACAAACACTCTGTGTGCTCTCATCACATCAATCCCATCACAGCGGCAGCATTATTCCAGCGTGATGACATCGAATCCCACCTGCCCAGACTGCGGAAGGCCTTTTAAAACACGCAAAGGCCTAGCAATCCACCGTAACCAGCACCCCAAAAGGCAAACCCAGACAAAGCAGAAGCAACAGAGGCCCCATCCAAGAGGTCCACCAAGCGAAAGAGAGGGGGGTACTAGTAATTGGCATTCCGGAGATGACAATTCTTGGATGGACTATAAGTTTTATTCTAAACCAAGTACTTCCTCAGCTCTAACAATTATTAAGAGAATAGTCACTGGATGGCAGCAACCCGCAGATCTCGAAAGTATTGATAGCGTTCAGGAACTGAGAAGCCCAGAACCAGAGGACCCAGACCTAACCTGTTTGCCCGACACTGGCAAAACACAATATTACCCCTGTGAGGCAGGTAGGTCTTATGGCACTGCGGGTGGAATTTATCGCAAATACTTGGACGTGGACTGGAACCCATGGCACCCATTTCGAAATGCAAATGACTTTGAGCTTGGGTGGTGGATGCTGCTGTCTGGCTTAACAAAGGGATCGAACGATGAGTATTTACAATGTGGGTTGGATGATGACAAGTGCACATCGTTCCAGACTGCAGATGAGCTATGGTCTTTATTTGAGCGCATAGAATACGGTTTTGGACCCCGAAGCTGGTCTGCGTTCCCATGTGGGTATGGAACATTGTACTCCCGCAACATCCTGCACTGCATCCGGCTGCTTCTTGGCCATTCACCTTTCACAGACCAAATGGTCTTCAGTCCTGTGGGCCTCTTCGATAGCACTGGCTAAAGGGTATATAACGAAATTCACACAGCAGACTGGTGGTGGGAAACCCTAGCTTTAGTGCCCAGAGGTGGAACAGTGGTCCCCCTACTTTTGGCTTCCGAAAATACACACCTTACAAACTTCTCAGGAGACAAGCCTTCTTGGCCGGTCTATATGTCAATCGGGAACATTAGTAAAGATTTACGACGGCAAAGCTCTAAACGCGCATGAGTACTAGTTGCTCTCTTACCAATTCCTTCAAAGAATCCGAAGGAAGGTGAGATTCATAGGTCTTGGCATTGAGCGATTGAGAGTATTCTAAAGCCAATAGCAGAGCTAGATAAAGCCGGCCCAGGGTATGAGGGGGTTTGCACGGATGGCCAAGTCCGCCAATGCTACCTGATCCTAGCAGCCTGGATTGCTGATTACCCAGAACATGTCATTCTTGCGAGAATAATCAACGGGCTTTGCCCTATTTACGAGATTCCGCGGACCAAGATGGGGCACAAACTGAGCGGTAGATTTGGGGGGTTCAGTGACATTGATTCAAAGTCCTATCAGCAAGCGCTAGAACGAGGAAACCCCTGAGATGTAAAGTATTTAGCATCCATTGGTCTGTGGGCGGAGGAAAACCCTTTTTGGGGACTTCCCTTATGCAATGTGTACAGGCTCTGGCAACCTGACGCTCTTCACCTCCTGCATCTAGAAATTCTTAAAACGATAATGGATTGGTTGGTGGGATATCTACGGCAGCGGGGGATTCTAGGCTCGTTCAACGACCAGTTTAAGTCCATCCCACCATACCCGGGCTTTCAACCGTTTAAACGAAGCCACCAGGAGGTCAGTTCATGGCAGGGGAAAGAGATTAGAACTATGATGCGGTTCTTACTAGCAGTGCTGGGCCCGATGTTGATCAATGAGGTTCGGTATATAGTATCTGAGGAGGCACTGGTCGTAACATGTGTCATATCTATTACCAAATTTCTCATAGTCCTCGGACAGTGCAGCTACTCTGATTACACACTCGGTCTGCTTGATAACTGGCTCACAATATTCTACAGGAGCAAGTCCGTGTTTCTTGCGCAAAGGAGCACCAAAGCAAGAAACAAGAACTTTGAGAAAAGATGGGTCGCAATGGAGGCTAAGGGTAGCAAAAGAGGGGTGGTCAAGGCCGCGGATGAAGGTGGAGAAGGAAAAACTAGATAATGCGGTCTATCATATCCAGTTTCTGAAAATGCACATGCTGAGTCATGCCGCGAATAGTATCCGTCAAATGGGATCACCGGACAATTTCTCTACCGATATATCGGAACTTTTACATATAGAAAATGTCAAGAAAGCATACCGCGCTTCCAATCGAGTGCAGTACGAGGAGCAAATGCTGTGGTACAATGACAGACACACCGGGGTTGCATACATGGTCCAGACCTTGGAAGACCTTGCTTTAAGCAGAATGTATGATCATGATACTACCAGGGTCCTCGGTATGCAGACTCGCAGTAACAGATTGCTTTCGACTAGACATACGAGACTCCAGGCGAGAGGCACGATGGTCGACCAGCACAGCTTTAAAACTAACAGCAGACATAACGAGAACCTGGCGCCCGCGATTAGCCTTCAATTCCAGGTCCCAGAGCAGAATAAGCGAGTAGATATGGTGATTTAGCAAACAAGATTGGCCGGGAGAGCAAGAGGTATCAATCAACTCTCGCAAAGCGAGGCCGCAATCTGGTTTTCTATTCCTGACCTACCGGTGCTTTTCCGCGATCATGTCAAAGAACACTGGCGGCAATGCGTGGCAGAGAGGGTCCTGGGGGGGAGAGAAACTTACGCAGAGTCCACGATGATTGAAATCTACAATTCAGTATCGAACTACTTCCAGCCATTCGAGCGCTCGTTGGAGATCGAGAGGAGGTTGTTAAGATGTACCAAAGAGACAGTAAAGAATTGGCAGCCGAGCCACGATATTTGGGTCTGCGAAAGTGAAGACAGGGACAAGGATTCATTCCAATGGAGGAAGGCAAGTAAACTGCTACTATAGTTTTCGTTCAGCCCATCCAAGGTGGCAATTCCACAGACCTTGCAACAGAACAAATCCCAGGTGATGGAAACTCTAGAGTTAGTTATGCTTGTAGGAACGAAGTATGCGACGAAATTGGGCATGCCCAATTGCTTCCATGGGTTTGTGGAGGTGGTGCTCAATGAATGGGATCGGTATGTGGCACAAGTGGAACCAATTGAGGGGCCGGTCCATCTGTTGGAGGGGGGAAGAATCTGGGGGAAAAATAGCTGGATCGTGAATAGCCACATAGACCTAGAGATCTACTATTATGTGTATTAGTATCGGGGGTGTATGTGAAAATAAATGCGTAGTGAAGGAGGCAGAACTGGGCGAAACGCCCTATAAGTAGAAGTAATAGGTCGAAAGCCGCAGATTATAGAGAAGAGGCACGAGTGCGATACGTGAGGAAGAAATCGAACGAGCCTGGACATTCTGGGTTTCTGAGCAAGTAGGGGGAAGGAAGTTTGACAAACACGGATCACAATTTCTATTCAAGGAGCCAGGTGTGCGTGGCTTCAGGCGCAAGGGTTCTGTGGCTGGAGCAACCGAGGGACAACTGAAGCGCCTTAGGGCTCGACCCAAGGGTTGGGATCCATGCTGTGATGTGACAGGAGGCATAGAATCCAAACATGGAATGAACAAGGTTACCAAAGTTAACAGCAACAAGGACTAGTGGAGTTGAGCGGCCACAAAAGGGCGGAACAAGGGAGAGCAGGAGCCGAGGGGGGATGGAACAGAGGGATTTATGGGTCACAATACGAG
Organism: Tuber umbilicatum; assembly: GCA_003313605.1. Lineage (NCBI taxonomy): Eukaryota > Fungi > Ascomycota > Pezizomycetes > Pezizales > Tuberaceae > Tuber > Tuber umbilicatum. Next base: position 8,873 of record QLOI01001725.1, on the reverse strand, counting down.
GACCAGGGGGATTCAGGGGCAAGAAAATGGAGGCCCAGGAGGTCCAGGTCCACGCAGACACAGAGTGGAGGAGTTAAGGTCCCGCAAGCACGGACCTGACAAGCTAAGGCCTGCGCTTGCGCAGACCTGAAGTGTGCAGGTCTGCAGAAGCTGGGCCAGAAAGATCAGGGTCTGGGCAACGGAGATCCAGCAGGAAATGGAAGAGTCTGGGTCTACATGGGAGAGAAACAGAGGTGGCCAGGAAGAAAGTCGGGTACGCCAGGGATGGGCAAGGAAGAGTGGGAGTGAGGAAAAATGAGCCAGAAACCCTGATAAGCTCAGGTGGGTATCGGTATTAAGGAACGGGAGATAAGAGTAGGAATACATTTTGCTGATGAGATAGATAGTATTATCATCGGGTTTATAAGGCTGGCCGATTACCATGTTCTATCCTTCCCGCGCTTGTTCTCCACCGTCATTTCATGAGATCATATGTGTCACAGAATTCATACCTTGATACCAACGAATCAATTCAAGGGAGACTGTGTCTGTGAGAAGCAAGTCTAGAGCCTTGTCCTGAGTGCATCTGATAATAGCGCTTGAGTAAAGTATGCCTTGTTACTCCCATGAGTCATCTCCCTCGCCCCTACTGACTCTCCCTAGTATGATTTCTCCTGACATTGTTTTAATCCCAAGTTGGTCCTTATCGGAGACCTTTGAGTTTCCAGAACACGTGTCCGACTACCATTATTTATTTTTCCCGATTGATGTGTCGGGGATCCTTACCACCGGTGGGTGGGAAAGGTGTTCTTCTCATCGTTTCTTCGATTCCTATAGACCTGCGTGCCTATTTGAGCACCAGTCATATAGACTACCTGATCGCCATCAGTGTTGGTGCTGAATTCCCTTAGTACTCTATTTCATGATCCGAAAGGTTTTCCCAACCCGTGTGGGCCTTTCAATCCGTGCGACTAGCGCCTTTTGTGGGGGTGGTTGGTTGCCATTAACCAAATTCAGTCGTGGACGCCCCTTATTGCGGTGGTGATCAGTACAATCCTCCTTGCGGGTACCTTTCCAAGGACACCGTTGGATTGCCGTTACTTGTGCATCCTTCCAGCACGTTTTCCATTTATGGTTCGTCAAACCACATCGTGTACATCCAATAATTTTCTTTCTTTCATCGATGAGGTTTTAAGGAATGCCTGTGTGCATTTTCTCCCATTCCGTGAGGTTTCCCAATTTTTCAGCCTTATTCAACGTTGAGGTTCTACCTTCGTGTTTGGTCACCTTATATGCTGCGTGTTCTGCTTTGGTGTACTACTTATGCTTTCTGATGGTTTTGGTTCTACCCCTTTCCTTATCACGGTTCTTTCTTTTTGTTGTCTTGACCTGGCTTTCTCGTGTACAGACTCGTTGATCCAGCTTCTATTCTTCATAAGGTTCACCACTTTCCCTTAATGCACCTAACCATTCTTTATCAAGATTGTATTTTTTCAAGGACAGTCGTTCCAGTATTTGTAGTGGTACCTTTTCTTCCAACTTTCTTCTCCACGAAATACCGGTTAATTGCACTTTGATGTTAAGGTTCTCCATCTTTAATAAGAGGGTAGAAATCTTTACCTTGTATTTAACCTTATCCATATCTCATAGTACCTCTTGGTCTTCGCCAGTGCTGGCATACCGCTTGGTAGTTTTCTGACAGAAATGTTGCCAATGAATAAGCCCTTCTATTCTTTTATGGCCTAACTCGCCTGTCATGGCGCATCAATACAAATTTGTAAAATGCGCAAGATTTTCCCCTTTGTTCGGACTAATTGCATACCATCTCCTATGCATGTGTTTTTCCCAAAGTTGGGGGTTTCGTCGAAAATAGTCTTCGCACTGGAGTAACCAAGTCTTCATGTTTTGGTAGTCCTTTGCCTTGAATAATTGTGGTGGCGTAGCATTCTTCTTTTAAGCACCAGCCAGTGTGTTGCTTACCGCTTCTATAAGTAACTGCATTCATTCGAAATTCAGGTCTTCCTTAGGCGTCATTCTACGCCTGGCTCGATCTTGTTCTTGTTTCCACCTACTTCGGTCTTCGTCAGGGTCCCTGTAGCTTTCACTGTCTGAAGAACTACTTGACGAGCTATCGTCGTCATCATCGTCATCACCCTGATGCCCTGGATTGTCACTTGGACCTTGCGGTGGTCTCTTTCCAACACCACTAGGCCCTGCTTCTGCCCCTTGTTGCTCAGGGCTTTTCCCTTTCTTTTCAATTTTCTTGAGAGTTTTGGCTATCCTTCTATGCAGGGCCCTGAGGTGGGTCCATTTCTCCTCCGTCAGCACCTGATGGTGGTTGGTTAACCTGTGACGACAAATTGTCCAACAGTCTTTTCAATTCCCGGATTTCTGCATCCTTCCGGGCTTTGAATTCCTTGTTGACACGCTGGTTTCTTGCTATTTGTGCTCTTATGTCCTCGTTTTCCTCTTTTTGTGAAGCTAATTCCCTTAGCAATTCATCACAGTGTGATTGTAAAATATTAACTTGCTTTTCCAATAAGAGGTCTCGAGTGAGGGATTGTGTGTGCATCAGTTGTTTCAATGTTGCTATGCAATTGCTGACTCACTTCTTGTTGTCGCTCCTGTTGGTGATGAATCTAATTTTTTTCGGCCATTTGTCTTAACTCAGAAGGGTCCCGTGCTTTACCAAGTGCTGAGGTAACCATTTCTATATTTTTCTAGAGATTTTCTAATTCTTCATCAACTAGTTCTTTTCCTTCTTTAACTCTTGTCCAAACATCTTCCAAGTCTCCCACCAGGTGCTGTTGAGAGTTTGACAGAGTATTGGAAGCAATGTGTTACCGATATTGGGTTTTCTTCGCCGTCAGGTCAATAGGTCCTATTAGCTAGTCAAGCTTGGTTAAGAAGTCTCTCGCAGTTTGTCGGGCCTTAGTTTGAGGTCCGTGGAGCGGGGTGGAATATCTTTTGAGGAAACGTTGCGATGGTTTCGTTAGTCCCCCAGGGGTTGGTTGTATCAATCTCCTCATCTTTGACTGTGATCGCCTTTTATGAACCCTTAAAGGAGGCCGTACCACAGGGGTTCCACTTCGGCTTGGAACATAACTTCCAGAAACTGGTGGTGGTTCCGACGTTGTAGGTGGAACTTGGTCAACTCCATCATCGTCTAAGCTTTCTTCCATGATTACATTTTCTCCTATAATTCTTAATGCCATATCTGAGTAAGTTTCTGGGCTTGGTTTCGAATGGTCCACTTCGCGGTAGAAAAGGAATCGTTCAGTAGTCTAACCGTCCTTAAAGATTGTATCGCGTAGGATTTTTACAGTAGAAGGATCGATTCCGCGATCCTCCCTTTTCTGGCGTATCCAACGTAACTGATATGGTATTTTCTCCACGACGTGCAGTTAGCACCAACGCGGGGCTCTTTTAGATGGTGGTGTAGAATTAACTTTGTCGTCAATGTTAAGAACAATTTGACCGAACGGGATGTTTCCAGATAGGTACTTTCTGTGACTGGACGGCCTGATGTCTCTTTCCCTGCTTCACCATTAAGGGATTCTTTTCCTTGTGTCTGGCTACAGAAGGTTCGATAGAACAAGCTAGTGTAATGCTACCCTGCTTGTCTGGCTCGAAGTCGTCATAATTATCTTCGCCCTCAGGGGTCGTTAAGTACCTGGGAAGGGGTTTAGAGACATTCTCTGTAGCCGCTGTGTTTCCTAAGATGAAGAACAAATAGTAATAAAGAATAATAGCAAGTATTGTCAAGATCATTACACACCGTTTGTGTCGATCATGCCTCAGTGACAGAGAGACTATCAATATAGTGTTACGGGTAACTAACTCAGAGCTCAGTAGAGTAAGGTTAAGCGCTTTAAGTGTTTGATAACAGAGTAGTATCAGGAAGGTGTCATAATTTTATCGCAAATACACGTTTTCGCTAGTACTACTAAGAGTATGAAGTGTAGACAAGAACTTGTTATATTGATAAGATCCCTTCGCTGTTGCTGTCTGTCTAATAGCTGGGAAGAAACTCTTATATTTATATCCCACGTGAGTTTCCGCGGCCGGTACATCTAATACCTATACTAACTAAGTACCTCTGTAATAACTACTAGTCTTTTGTCTTATCAATCCTAAGTGTGAATACTCGTGGACCCTGATTAATTCAAAGCTTCTGGTCATTCGCCTTATTGTACGTCATCTTCCTGAGAGTGTGCGAGACTCCACTAGTCGGAAGTAAACGATGCCTTGGCCATATGAACTTAGTCTCCATATGCCACCTAATTTACGAACATGCCAGTCATTCCTCTGTTACTGAGGTGATCAGCTTCAATATCAGACAACGGTGACACCACAGAGGCATGACTGCATTATCATTATGTAAAGTTGGTAGGCTTAGTGCTCCATCACTTCTTTGATTTGTCTAGCAAGAATGGGCTTGCAGCTACGTCTTCTTAACTCCTGTCCGTTCTTGCCGACCTATGACTATTTGTAGTCTGTCAATCTGAAGTATTATTGTTTTCTGATTTGGTAGGCTTTTCTGTTCACGCAGATATCATTTGTATCATATACTGGCTTCCAGCTGTATGAGCAGTGCACACTACCCCTCTCCCATATCCTGCCAACAGATTCCGATTGGACCGACGGTGACGACGTATACACTGTTACGGGGAAGCTGCCAATTTCGCGAGTTTTGCTGGTAACTAGCAACTTCAAACCACATTGCAGGTGACATCGGGGCCCAACATCGGGGCCACCGGGGGGTGTAGGAATTGCATATGCCTAACACAGAGCCGGCTGACATTCAGTGGAATGTTAGTCTGAGGCCGAGAGGCGATGGGCAAGCGCGCAATGGTTGTGAGCTCATGAGTGATGGAGAGGAGCTGGCATTATAATTCTACTTAAGTATATGTAAGACCCCTTCTCCTAAGACAATGAACTATCCTCTGGAGAACTTATTGAGTAAAGCTGCGGCTTAATGATATTAAGTTTCACAGTTAAGGTTTTCTCTCTTACATATTTGTTCTTCATTTTGCGTACGAAGAAAGCATTGGTACGGCTGCATCCTAGGGATCTTTCCTCCCACATGGAGCCCCTGTTACAAGAGGTGGGCGTGGGGGTGATGGATGTTGAAGTTTTTTAACACCAGGGTGGGGATGTGCCAGTACGGCAACCAGTCATTCGGGGATAGAGTACATGTTAAGCCTGAGGGGCCTGAGTTGGTGGAGTATCTATTGGCAATCTGGAGTGTAGTGAGTCATCTATGTAGAGTCCACGGGAGGAGTGTATTTTCAAAATGCCTAAGTCTGTGGTGGGGAAGGTTCAGGTCATGCTGGTAGCCTCATTGAGGGATTGTGAAACGTAAAAAGCTACCCTTGGCGGGGTAGGGGGTAAAGTGGGGAGAGCTGCTAAGGTGAGGTATCCTGGGAAAAAGGGGAGACAATCTAGTCTAGTGGGAGGGTCTTGGAGTGCTACTATCTGAGGAGGGGTTCTAGTGAATGAGTGAAACAAGGTAAAGGTCACATTCCAGCTGCAGAGGCAGTTGTGTTGACAAATGGTTATGGAGGAGATGTTAGGGCAGTTGGTGCAAGGAAGTGTTGACTGTCCAGCACTCGAGTCCGTATTGGCGGTAAGTAGAACTACCTTCATTGTCAGGTGGTGGGGGTTGTGGTGGGTGGACTGGGACAGGATTGAAGAAATCACTTTTCAGGGCATTGTCACTTTGGAACACATTGAAGGTGGCGCTAAAGCGAGACTGTCTCATAGACAGGGGGAAGGCTAGAGTGGATTATGGAGCAGAGGTTGGTGCCTGGGCCCGTACTGGTTGTTTACCCTGTTGCTGAGTGGTGAGAGGAGGGGGCCATTCATCATGGAGAAGGGAACGTGGAGGGGTGACAGGCCCGGTTGGAGGGGGTGGTGNNGGGGGATGGGGTGGTGGCCATCTGGTCCTCTTGTAGGAAGTCAGCGGGGACTAGGCAGGCAGGGCAGGAGCAGTTGAAAGCAGCATAAGGGTTGCCGCAGCAAGCACAATCGAGGGGGGAGGTTAGACAGCAGTCTTGGGTGGGTTGAAGATTGTCCTCCTTGGGGCAGCCAGGATTGGTACAACAGTTGTCAGAGTGAATGTGGTGTCCTGTACAGAGGGGGCAAGAAGGGTGGGTCGCCTTATAAGTTGCTTGAATATGTCCATACCGTAGTCAGTTGCGGCCTTGGGGATAGCGGCTGGAGGTGTGGGCAGGCCCGACAGAGCAGCAGTGGTAAAACATTTGGATTCTGTTACTGATTTTTAGGGCGTCTTTGGGGGTAAGGACCACCACTATTGAGGTAGCCTCTTTTTCATCCCTGATAATTGGGTCTCGTTGAAGGAAGCGGGAGTCCAGGATTTCAATCTCGCAGACATTGCGAATGGCTGTAGACATGACGAAGTGCATGTCTTCTTGGAGGGGAGATAGTACATCTGTGGGAATACTGTGGATGACCACCTGTTATTCTGAGGGCGCTAGGCGAAAAGTATCGTAGGGGTTGTTGCCTACAGGAAATGCTTGGTTGAGCCGGGAGGTGAGGAGGGTAAAGTAGGGTGAGTAGGAGGAGGTGGGAGTGTAGAGTGAGTTGACCAGAAGGGTGACGGAGCCTTTGCGGTTACAGAGGGCAGAAAGGGAGAGGAGGAAAAGGCAGTTGGCTTTGCGCAGAACATTAGCTTGTAACGGGGGCTTCCTGTGGGAAGATGGATCCCAAAGATGCGGCAGTACCGAAGCTTTCTTCATACGCAAAGTGAAGAACAAATGTGTAGAGAGAAGAACCTTAACGGTGGAACTTAATATCGTTAAGCTGCAGCTTTACTCAATAAGTTCTCGAGAGGATAGTTGATCGTCTTAGGAGAAGAGGTCTCGCATATACTTAAGTAGAATTATATTGCCAGCTCCTCTCCATCACTCATAAGCTCACCACCATCGCGAGCATGCCCATCTCCTCAGGGCCTCGGGCTAACATTCCAGCGAATGTTTGCCGGCTCTGCTAGTTCATTATCCGACGTGAAGTGTTCATGCAGGATCCTGATACATGCAATCAACTGCAGAAGAAAACTCTTCATATCGCTGTCCTGTTAGTGGCGAACTAACAGGTTACTGATAAGCTAGTCTAATATCGAACTCACTGTCCCATTCGTATTCGTCTATGCAAGTCTCGTAGACAACTATTACGTTTGACAAGTCTATCGTCTTCTACTGTCTTCGACACGATAGCTTGGTCTACGGACTCCCATGGTGAGACACTTAAGTCATTGGCGTATACAGGCGCTACCTGTAGCCACTGACGATCAACACCTCAATCAAGACAAGACTACTACGATCGAGAGCTCGCTAACAACCTCCAGGTATCTTACAGTCTTTCGGAGACCTAGGGGAGTCGAAAGTCTACCACTTAACTGGAGGCCTCCCGGGCTTCCGGTATATCTTACATACCTACCACCGTAGGCTTATAAGGATCAGTGGTGTATGGACTCAAGAATCACTTCTCGTATAACCATTCGATCGCCCCATGCCGCCTCATAAATCCTGCGAAAAGCGTCTGGTCGGAAGGACGGCGACAACGTGTATGGTATTACACCGCCATCTTCAATCATATGCTTTTACTAGTAAACCAGCAACTTCCCTATAGTTGGCCCATGACGCATTGTCTGTACATAGGGGCCAGAGGAGGGTATTGGACTCAGATTTCTCAATGTTCGTCCAAGGCAAGATTTTCTCCAGTTCGTAGCCCAACAACGGATTACCCGATTGAGCCCAGATTCGAACCTCCTATATAATCTTGCGTAACAAACAATCCTATAACTTTTCCTGAAACTTCACGTAACCTTTTAAGCTCAAGGTAGGGTAACTCCTATTCAAAAGTAGGGTAACCTGCTTACCAAGGTAGGGTAACCAGGCTCCCTAAGTTAGGGTAACTCGCCGGAACTCTCGGAGACCTTCCGCACTCGCAGCGTAGACTTCCCTACCTACCTAGTATACCTTTTCTGGTTCGCAGTCCAAGCATTACCATTTGCTTAGTCCACATGGTAACCCTTTGAAAGAGTTACCTGACTAGCCTAACCATAACCCTTCCGGGCTCCGGCATGGGATAAGACTAAGTCTACTGTAAGATCCAGCAGGGTCGTTACATCACCCCTCTCTTCTCTAAGGCCGTCCTCGGCCTCTAGCGTTTTTGCTTATTCTCAGCTCCCCTGTCTACTACCCTATGATCCCTGTGTTTCGACGGGTATTGTTTATGGAAATCTACGAGGGCTTGTGTGCCTGTTCCCTCTAATATCTCATACGGTTCCCAGGAGTTATCCTCGGGACCATAGCCCTTCCAAGCCACCAAATCTTGGACAAATCGCTTGGGGAATTTCTGACGAGCTCCCCCATACCAACAGCTGTCAAGGATGGTCTCAATAACATAACTAGGCTTATTATCTATTTTATCGGGAATGGGTACCTCCACTGTACGCCAGCAAGTTGAGTCCTCCCTATATGGTTCTAAGAGGCCAACTTTGAAGACTGGATGTATGCCCCAACGTTCGTGGAGTTGAATTTCATAAGCTGCTGAACCAACCTTCCGTAAGACCACAAATGGTCCGAACATATGATGATCAAGTTTTTCCATCGGTCGCTTGGTTCGTATGTTTTTTCAATTCAACATTACTCGATCGGCCCTCTTAGCTCGACCAGAATTAACATCCTCCAACGTAGTATACTCCGGTGCTGGCAATCTTTTCTGATAATGCCACTTCCGTTGCCTCTCTTGAGCCTTAGGTAAAGTATCTCGAATCTCCATCCATGTCTCTTCCTAATCCTTATCTAATAGCTCGCTGCTTGGGTGTATGCCTTGACTTTCTGATACGGACCCGGACCAATTTGTTT
>QLOI01001723.1:9760-46828 GCA_003313605.1 Tuber umbilicatum | reverse complement strand
TTTTTTTTTTTTTTTTTTTTCCCTTTCCCCTTCTCTTTCTTTTTCTTTTGCTGGTTCAAGTGGGGTGTGGGTGGGAAGGAGGGGAAAAGGAATTGTTTTTTTTCCGGGGTCAAGGAGGGAGGGGTTGGAATGTTGTAAGGGTACAGGTACAGTACTCGTACAGTACCGGACTGGAAACAGGAAAGAGGAAACAGGAGCCGCAGGTTAACGAACGAACGAGATAACGAACATGCAGCACGGGAACGAGTTTGCCAGCGGGTGTTTGGGTTCCAAGTTAGCCCAAGGTAGTCAGTCCGAGCCCCCCATCTTCCCCCCCCGCTTTTCCCAGTCTCAACATTTTATGATACGTGCACGTTATTTCACTTCACTTCGATCGCTCCATTCGTCAAAACTCTCCCAAATCCCAACCTCCCTCCTTCCCCAACCCACCACCTCGGATTCTCCAATATACCTATTCCCCTTCGCCGTCCTTCGCACGGGAAGGAAGGGAAGGGAGGGGAAGGGAATGGAGTGCTTACTCGCATCATAGCCATCGTAGCGGTGAGTTGTGATAGGTACCCGATCTGACCTGACCGGGGGGTTTTTATGGTATCTTAAACTGAGGAGCCTAACTTCATATAGCCACATCTGTACCGGTAGTCTAAGCCAAGTTTTGAGTTGATGGTAACGTTGTGATATGTAAGGTCCAAGTGTTCCTTTCCCTTCTAAAAATACAATCTGCACCCCTGCTAAACGACCGATAACTGCTTGCCACTTCTACCCCTACAAGTTACCCCAACCCCAACCACTTTTTGCTCGGGCGGTGGATGGATTATGGATATGAACGAACAAAGCTGCGTACATGCAGTCAGAGAGGAACGCGAAAGTTTATTTGACAGGCGGGCGGCCAGCCCGGCGGTAAACGAGGAAAGAGAATGACATCGAACGTCAGGGGTGAGAAAAAAGTTTATAATACGGTCGATAGGGCGCCTTTTTGCGCTACCGGTATGCAGGTTGAGCACGGGTTTATATGATCACCATCGACAGCATGTATAATAATAATATTACGAATGTATAATAGGAAGAATGACGACTTCTCACGTAGTACGGCACCGTCCGTTCAGGCTTCCCCATATTATCATATCGTAAACCCATCCATTCAAGAGAAAAAAGGACAAATACAGGTACCATAATACTAATATCACAATTATAATCACCGAAAAGAAAAGAAAAGAAAAGAAAAAACGTCAGTACAATACAGTAGATCTTAACCACAGTATCCCACAGCACCGCACCGGCACCATAACTAAACCGTAAAAACACCGCGCCAAACCCACGCCCACCATCCACGATAACGCCATGTATGTACCTGAGTATCACACCGTAGCCCAGTACAGTACCATACGGTACAACTCCCCTTTCCCACCCCTTCCCCCTCCAGCCACGATACCGCGAGGTACTTGTACGAGTAAGGGGAGGGAGAGAGAGTCTAGACCCACTCCACAACCCATCAAAAAAAGAAAGAACAACGAGAAAAAAGCCCTCCGCCGCACGGATACCGGGAAAAAACCGAATCTCAACAACAACAACAAACTCGTGATGGTAACCGCAACCGCACGGCACCCACTCGTACCGAACGGTTCCATAACTCGAGCGGCGGGGCGCGAGAACCCGCGCAAAAGCCACAACAACAACACAAAACGGAAACGTCCCGAAACGAACGAACAAAACGCTATCGCCACGAAATCGCAATCCCAACCGTGGGCAGAGTTGAGCCCGGTGGAGTCCCCGGTACGGTAATGGATGGGTGGAAACCGCCGCAGCCGCCGAGTACTGTACGAACGAGCGAGTAGCGCCCGTGATTGTTGTCAGCACTGAGGGGAGCGAACGAACAACCCCCCGACTGCGAACGGGATAGCTCTGCGGGTGTTTCCACGAATAACTCCATGGAACTATGAATATGAATATTCCGTACTTGGACTCCCTTGTTCTCTATGGAATATAATACAATGCCATGGTGCCCCCAAGCTGCGGATTTCTTTCTTGCGAATAAAATCTCCGCCCGGAACTTGACTTACCGGTAACCTTACCGCGATCACCGTACCGTGCTATACAGGTACAGTAAGCACAATGCACCACACAGCACCGCCGGAACAAAAAACAAAAGAAGAAAAGAAAAAGAAAAAAGAAAAAAAGGTTCCAGTACCGTACCAGCAGCTGCACAAAAACTCAATCAACTTAGACACTTACCCCTTGTTTCAGAATCGCTAAGATAAGCAACGTGGTACAGCAAGCAAAGCAGTGTAAAAGTAAAAAAATAAGCAAGTAAAATACCAGTACTGTAACTAACTTAAGTAAAAAGGCAAATCTCACAACCGCCAGCCCCGTTCGCGTTGTTTATTTATATATATAAATTCTGGCAGGTTTGCCGGAAGCAAGCAAGCAAGCACCATGTCTGCGGTTGTTGGGAGGCTTGCATGTTATTATATCGTGCATCCGGGCCGGCCGGGTTTCGGTCGGTCGGGGTGAAGGATAACGCTGTGGCATGATAATCTTCTTCACGCCTAAATAAAGTCTTTCCCCTTTATTTTTATTTTTTTGCGGGGAAGGAGGATGGAGGATGGAGGAGGAGGAGGAGGAGGAGGAGGAGGGAAGCGCATTGAATTGGGTTTTATTTCGAAATTTTGCGGGATTGGGAGGGAGGCGTTTGTGGTTCATCATGCTATGCGGGAGGCAGGAGGTTGGCTAATTTACGATGTCTTTTCGGATGAGGGTGGGGATGGAGATGGGGTGGATTAATACTAACTCACGATGGAACTTGTGGATATGCTGCACCGAATGTAATAATTCCATGTTAGGCTCGAGTTCAGTAGCGCGCAGTAACGTATGGAAGGAGCAGAAGAGGAAGCCTTCTCTGCTGTGGCATCCTTCTCCACTTGTGATATCGGGAGTTTGGTTGGGTTCTTTGGTTGGGGTAGTTGCGATCGTCATTGACTGAGTTTGGCTGAACTTAAAAAGGAAACACCACAAGTTAACCTAAGATACCACAGTACCATAGACGATGCTATCGAAGGGTGATTCACTGTTGCCGGGGACTAAAGGTGAAAGAGGATTGATCTCTTAGCCCAACATTATTACGACAGTGGCTACTTCTGTGCCAGGGGGATCAGGCCCTTCTGCCTAGTAGTGCGGTAGAATGGAGCAGGCGCGGTGCAGATTTCCTTCTCGCATGAAATATAGGGTGAAAATAGAAAGGGAGGAAGAAAATAATTCTGCAGAAGAGGAATGTTGGATTTGGGCACAAGGTATAAAGTACAATAAGACAGATTGGAACCAGGACCGAGAAATTGATATAACGAATGAATAAGACCGGTGCCACGCCAATTTAACGGTATCGCCGACAAACCTATAGAAAAAGACGGAATGAAAAATAAAACAAAGGAAGTCTAGCCCAGACGGGAGAAAATGCGAAGAGAAGAAAAATTAAGGAAACGCTAGACCGAGACGTCGTCCAGTATCAGATTCACTTCGCTCTCTATTGCAACTATCGCAATATTCTGAAAGCCATTTTGCAGCTTCGCTGTGCTCTCCTTTATCATCTCCCTCAGATGTACTGTTCTGACCGGCACTTCCAGTCGGCGGCTTCCGGCCACTCAAAACAAGGAGCGCCTGCCTGCATCTAGATGTCTCCTCGAAAAGCCAATTGTCCCATTCGGCATGCACCATGTCCCTCTCCAAACTATTGACAACTCTCATCGCTACGAGCAAGTCATGGCGGTACGACCCAAGGTGTTGCCTGGAGAGCCGGAGCCTTCGTGCAGTAGCGCGAGTCGAAGCACTAAAAAACCCTTTGCTAGCTAGGGCCGCTTCTGCATCCATATCAGTGAAACTAGCGAGCTCTCTAAACTTCGCATAGCTGCAAGGCTGTCAGCACATGCTGTTTCGAATGGCAGGGTAAAAGTTGACAAGTGGGCCTTTGTTAATATTACCATTGACTAGAACTATCGTGTACCAAATCTGTACCATTAAAAACTATTTCATCCATATCCTTCAAATAAACTGCTCTGGACATAATTCCATTAGGTGATACTCCTACGGCATTCATAAACTTTGCGGCTCTCCTTTCATTCCAGTATGAAACTGTAGATCTCGTGCTGAGCATTGTGTTGCTCAAGAGAGACACAGCCAGAAACAGCAAGATAATGCGCTGCGCCGACGCAATTCCCCAGGCTTTTTGCAGAGTAGTGAATGTCCACATCATAAGGCTAGACACCGCACTCTCAAGAAAGCTCAAGCCAGTTTCTAGCATCATCTGGGAGAGGGATCTGTAGGCGATCGGTAACCTCGGGGTTCTTGGGTCAAGATCTGAGGCGGGAGGCGCACCGTCCAGCCCCACCGCTGTCAGGTAGGAGCCTGGGGTTTCTTGGCCTATCCCCCCAAAGAGGTGGATAGCATTCTCTATGCGGCTTTGAGAACCTAATTTCCGTGCCTGATCTGCGACAACATCTCCCAAGTCGAGGGCGTCTAAGTCGAGATCATCGAGGGCTTGTCTGTGAACAATTCCTGCGACAACCAACGTTACATCAATCAAACCGCCCCCATAATTTCTAATCAAATATTCTGAAAGTATGACATACCCTTTGAGAAAGTCGGCTCCTTTGCCCATTCGACAGCAGTCCAAATGGATAATTTGCACTTTGATTTCGCTACGTGAGTAATGACCACCTTACTAACAAGCATGAAATGCTCGCGGTGAGGCAAATGCCAGGGTGTTTTTCGGTCCGTGATTACATAACACCTGAGGATGGTTAGCCTGCTATACCCCATGTGTTTAAGGATCGTCGGGAGGTTTGGGAACCTACAAATGATCGTCTTGTTTCTCAATCGTTTGATGATCAACCACATTTGATATCCGCAATCTCCCTAGATGTCTTTCATCAGAACTGCGCCAGCAATCAGCCCCAATCTCCGGGACCTACGTAAAATATCGTGGTACTCGATCTGGTATTTGAATTCCCGCCTCATCCTTCCACCTTCTGGCTGGGTCCATGCGCCCTGTTGAATGTCTGTGAAACCAAGCAAGGCTGTCAGCACCTACTTTGCGAAGATCGTGAAAATTCTACGGCTACCGGGAAGTCATACACCGTGCTCTTCTCTCACTGTATAACATTTGGAAGACAGCCGATTTGTCTCCAAACATGACGTGAAACATAGCTTTTGGCGAAACCTCAAACTCCCGTTCAAACGCTTTTTTATCCATCCCCTCAGGTTCGTAGACGACCGGTACCGAAGGTAATTTAAAGCGAGTCACTTCCCTAACTCTACCGTCAATGCCTCTCTGGGTGGGAGCCAGATGAGGCGTCAAAATGTCGCTAGATATTACTTTAGTATCAAACTTCGGATCCGGGCTCAAAGCAGACAACCTACCCGTCAATCCGTACTCTCGCCAACTCGCCTGTACGTTTCCTTCGCTCAAGCTCATCATGCACATCTACAAACCCTACATCTTCCCAACTCTCAGTATCAGTCCCAGTCCGCTCCTCTACTTCGCGCTCCAATGCGATGAGCCTCTCTAGGACCTTTCTGGCTGGGAGCTTCGGAGGCTCGTCTTCGCCTGATGCGTTGGCGTTTTTGACCAAAAAGAGCAGACGCCTTTGCAAGAGCCTTACTGGCTCCAAGAATATCTTGACCGTGATGTGCGGTTCATGTCCTTCCCGATCAACTCCTACGTTTTCATCTTCGGGGTCAAGATGCAAGAATAGGTAATCACAGTCTTTCCCAGGAGCAGCCTTCACCTCGGTAATAGATGTGAGGGGTATCACGCTGGTAAAAACGAGGCCAAGATAATGAGAGTAGAAATACACGTTGTCAACCGTCACGTAGCAACGGCCCGGAAGCTCCTGTGTATCGTTCGGGTTCCATGTTGCTCGGAAAACTGTCCGGTTGGCGTTCATTACTAATTCTGCCACATGTAGGGTGCCGAAAGGTGAAAAACAAAATCAGTCACTCACCAAGCAATACCGCTTCCCCGGGCCTTCTTCCAGGAAATAAGACCCTGAAATGATTATCTTGGACCCTAAGCTCCGGTGGATATCCCGAAGGGTATTCGTCCTTTCTGCCAGGTTGATTACCATCCCTACCAAGTGAATGGGGAGCAACAGTTGCATCCAAACTCTGAGTCTTCCGATGCCCCTTAGATCCAAAATCATCGTTTATTGGCTCTTGCCCCGATGTTACCACCGCCGCTTTCGATAACGTAATTGGTGCTGGTGTACTGACCAAAGTGGCCGGAGCAAGGCTAGTAGGCCCATCCGCAAACTTTCCACCAGCTGGAGGTGATGCTGGCGGATGGAATGGTAAAGCGTTATGGCTCGCGGAGATCAAGGCTGATACACCACCACCACCACCATTACCATTACCTGGTGAACCTGGTGGAACCGCCAAAGACTGATTTCGCTCGTTGGATCCTGTTTTTCGGTGAATATCCAGTTTCTGTGCGATTTTTTCTCGGGTCCCCGAAGCCATAGGAGTTGAATTATCATTCCTACTGATATCAAAAGAAGTTCCTCTAGAGGCGCCTCCAAGGGCGCCGGGAGGCATAGTTAATGAACGATCGATTCCGGAAGCTTCATCATCGTTCCCACGCTCACGGTGAACAAGGAGATGTCTCGACATGCTCAGTGGGTTCAGAGAGATACCGTCTTTGCCCGGTGTGAGTGGTGAAGAAACATTATTACCGTCGTGACCTTTCGCTACGTATGCCGGCTCAGTAGCGAGGGTGGGGGCCGAAGGTGGAATGATAGAGAAAGCTTGGGTTGATGTCGTAGACGATGCCGATTCGATGGCAGTCCTTTTTGCCTGCTCAAAGACTGCGAGCCATGACGTAAGCTCTGCTTGGGTTTCCGACTGGAGCAATATGGTGGTATCTTTTGTCTTAACCTCGAAACAAAATCTTCGTTCCTCCTGGAACGCTGGCTTAATATTGCACAGCAGGACACCAATCTTTTCACTTTCCTCCATTGCACCACCCTTGTATCCTTGCATGAGCCATCCGAATATCCCTTCCCTCACAAAGAACCAGCGTCTAATCCAAAGGCTTCGGGTTGGTTTGCCCGTCAATGTCCTCATAAATAACCAGCCTTGTTTTTCACTTGATATGTTTTCGCCTTCCGGGGCGATGCCAGGCCCTTTGCTAGATAGATAAGGAACTGTGCTGCTTGCGTACTCCTCCAGCTCCCTGGCGGGGTGCAACTCTCTCTTCACCTTCTCTTCCAATTCTTTTCTTGCCATAAGTAGCTCTTTGCGAAATACTTTATCACTCTGTTCCATGCCTTCGCTCCAAGCCCTTATCCTATCCATTTCAACCGCGTATTTTTCGGCCGCTGCGGTCCCTTCACGTCGGAGATGTATCTGCTCCCTAGACTGGTCCGATAATACTTTGGTCAAGGTACGGTCCAACGAGGCACGAAAGATGGGTGCGGCAACACAGAAATCTAAGCAAGCTCTAATGTACAACTTTCTAGCCTCATAGAGTTGGAACGCATCCTCACGGAGTGATGAAGGCTCCTTTGATTTTGACAATCCGGCATAGCGGGCGAGAAGAGAATCGTATTTCGCTTGAGTGGTCTCGAGGGAACGCCGTGAATCCTAAAAAACAATTGTGAGCAAGAATTCTAGATGGAAGGGCCTGCCCGTGACCCCCTACTTTGAATACCCTAAGCTCCGATCTTTGGAACCCCAACAAGGGCTCCACAATGGTCTGCTCAACCTTCTTAGCCCCATTTATAACAGCCCCCCAAAACCCTCTTGAACCCTCGGCAAACCTCCTAATAGCGAGTAGCGTATAGTCCTGATCAATTATTGACTCGGATAAACCATTAGGAACTCCCTTCCCTAGATAGTTGTTCACAACTTCTTCGAACCCTATATCCAGCTATGTTAGCAAACCCTACCTATTTCGGGGGCGAAGCCTCAAACTTGCCATTCACCTCGCCACAGAGCTTCAAGGTAGCTTTCAAGTAGCCCTCCAGCCATTTCTCGACAAGCTCTACCTGTTCCCCATAGTGAACTACCGTGCAGCGAAATGTTGGAGAGTCGAGGGCAGCTTCTCTTAGAGTAACGGGCCTATACGTCATCACACACGCAGATATCAGTCAACCGTTAGACGAACAAGCAAAAGGTAACGAGAGCCGAGCAATGCACTGACACTAACGATATAGGTCTCGACAACATCAGGCGTAGAGTACCAGCCGAACGCCAGCGGGAGAGGGACTCCGGTTTAACACCGGATGGATGCTAGGAAGAGGCCGATGTATAGTTTGAAGGGAGATGAAAGGTTGATGAAACGGTGTTTTCTATGGGGGCTATCAAGAATATAGGAAATCAGAGTTGGAGAATATTATGGGAGAGAAGAGAATATGTGATTAAAGAGGTGTTCGGAAATATCAAATAGCTAAAAACAATCTTTGCAGTCTACCGAGTTCTTTGGTGTTGGGTTTGCCTCGGAACACAAGCACCACAGCTAGAAAGTAACGTTGCCGGGGATTACTTGCTAGGCTTCCGGCGGCGATTTACTATTTGTGGCTTCCACACGCGCTCTCAACGGCCAGCTCACCCCGCCACAACTAGCCACCTCTTCATCAATTCAGGCCAACAGATTTTATCACAATCCGATTCTTCCCTTTTTAGAAGTTTCTGTATCACTCGTTTTCAGCTTTGAACTCATCTCATTCTGAGAGACCTGGTTTGTCACCATCCATCCCTTCCACCCAGAAGCACACTTGACCACTCGCCCACTCGGACCAACTCCTCTGCCCGTTGTTACTGACCTCCACCCCACACTATTCCCTATCAAGACTTCAGAAAGCCATCATCGCATCCGAAAGACCCTTCCCTTCCAAGCAGATCTTATCTACTCGTAGCTTTGATCTTGCCTGCACTTGATCCTCCCTCGCCCTTCCTTGTCTTGCCTTACCCGGCGTCTCACCGGTCCGTACAGTACGAGTACTCGAGTACTTTATCCAACAAGCAAACACATTCCTATCCTCCCAGCTCCCTTCCATCCGGCAATAGACAGAAACCATAAACAAACCACCATGACAACTCTTGAAATCTCCATCCCAACAACCTCCCTCGCCACATCACCAGGGAAACCGCACACAGTCTATCACATTCTCCTACGCCTCCCTCTTCGCTCGATCACCGTCAAAAAGCGCTACAATGACTTTGCCGAGCTGCACTCGCGACTAACCGACGTAGTCGGCAGCGTACCGCCCAAACCGCTTCCACCAAAGTCTTACTTCTCTCGGACCGTCAACAACCCCGCGATGACTGAGGAGCGTCGAGACGGATTGGAAAAATACCTCCTGGGGATCCTGCGCTCGGACGATCCTCGCTGGCGTGACTCACCTGCCTGGAGAACCTTTTTGAACCTACCTGCGAATTGGTCCGCTGGATCGTCGGCCGCGTCGGGCACGGGTTCTCTGGGGTACACGTCGGGTATAGGGGGGGGAGGGCCGATTACGGATCCGACCTTGTGGTTAGATACGCATCGGGAATTGAAGACGCTCCTACACGATGCAAGGATGTACTTGTCGAAGCGCGATCAAGCGGGGTCGGCTGGGGAGCAGCATGAGGCATCCGCAGGGGCTAAGCGCTGTCTCGTCAAGGTTGGCTCTCTAATCACCGCGCTGGATAATGGACTTAAAGAGGTTGGTAGTGGTGGGAGGGGCAATAGCGGGTGGGGAGCAGGCAAGGAAGGCAAGGAACTACTTGATGGAGAGATCCGACGACGAAAAGACTTGGTCTCGTCAGCTCGTAAGGAACGGGATGGCCTAGAATCCCTAGCAAATTCGCTCGCCTCCAAGCGTGCTGCCCAAAACTCTTCCGCTGCCGCAGTAGCAGCTGATAAGAATGCGCTCTTTGCAGGAGCCAGTGCGAGTAGGAACACTTTCGGTGGTGGCAGAGTTCTCGGCGCACCACTACCGGAAACGGAACGTACTAGGGAACTAGATAATCGGGGTGTGCTACAGCTTAACGACCAGTACATGCAAGAGCAGGATAGAGTCGTGGAGGGCATGTTGAAGAACGTTGGTCGAATGAAGGAAATCGGGGTGGCCATTGGCGAGGAGATCAATCTTCAGAATAAGATGCTGGAGGATCTCGATCGTGATGTTGACAAGCCAGTCTCCCACCGTATCATTCGCATATAGGATACATTAGCTAACAAAAAAAATAGAGTCGGCAAAAAAATGAAAATCGCAAAGAAACGTGTAAACAAGATATCATAGATGGAATCTTTTTTTTTTCACACAAACACGCACACTTCACGAGCTGCCATGTGGTTGTTGTACTAATATGGTGGAGTTTTTTTTCACTCTCCTTCCTCCCTCTCTCCTTCTACCTCTCACTTGACTAAACTTATTGTCGTCATCATTAATCCCTTTCTTCTTCCTTTCCTTATTCATATAGGTGTTCTCGTACCTCCCGGGCTTTATTTGTTTTGTCTTTTTTGTAACTGTATTTACCCACCCTTTATCATGAGCCTGCTCAGAATCTTGCAATGCGGAATCATTATTATGAGTTTTCAACCTCTCCGATATAAGGCAGCGGCGTGCGGGCTGGGGAACGGAAAGGGAGGAACGGAAAATGCTGGATGGGAGGGAGGGAAGAGAAGGGGGATGGTATGATGTCCTTGATATGATAACCCTATCAAATAGACGTCGCGCCGGCACTTTCTACACGGGATGGGGATACGATAACTCGTGGCGGTCAGGATTGTGCGTGCATGACTGGGTGCCGAGGTCTGGCATAGCGACCGGAGCGTCCCGTGCCCGCACCGCCTCCGCAGTACCTGCGAATTCCAAAAGCATGATACCTGCATCCGAACTTTGGCGCAAGGCCCTCGAACTATACCAACCCCCCTCCACACCGGGCGATTATCCGAGACAAACAAACATGACTCGAGCCGAGTGATTATCCGTGAACATCCTTAAGAATTCATTCTCTTCACATGACTAGGGGGAACAGCAGGTCCCGCGGTCTGCAAGGAGGGAGGTGTGCCGGGAAATCCAAACCCACAGACGCGAATAGGACGGAAAGAAGTGAATAGGGATGAACAGAGCGGTGTCGAAGCCGGAGACTCACAACCGTACCCTAGTCACCCACGAAATCCTTCTCTGCGAGTGGAGAGATGCGGTGGGATGGAATTTCTTATACCTGTTCTCGCGCGCCTCTGTTCGAGTACGGCACTACAAAGTCCGATGCCGCTGTGGGGGCACTGTGCGGTGCCGTGCCACGGCGACGTGCTGAAAATATGTCCCTACGAAATAGGAGTGATGCTTCGTGATCGCTGATGACTGCGAATCGTGCAGAATGCACGTGTCATCGCGATACTACGGCGCGGTAACACGCTGTCGGTCGTCTAGCCACCGCTCCATTCCTGCCCGCGACACTACACACTCCCGTTCGCCTAGCTAACCAGAACGAAAGAATGAGCAAATACCGGAGAGAAAATTCTATATGAATCTAGAAAGAGTAGAAATCAATGCACAGATTACTGTATAATTATTATACAGTTAATGGATAAATGGAAAATGGAAAAAGAAACCCCAATTGATGGCAAGGTGTAATTTGATACAGATAATATGCTAGATTTGTTTTTTCATTTATAATTTGGATTTACACGAGTTTGGGGTTCAATGCATGGGTGGATGGATGTAAGGGTGGGAGGGAGGAAGGATGAGCAGAGAAAGTGTGAATTCACAGTGACTATGGAGGTGTTGGGGCGCGGGGTTCGTGGGATGGTGGGGGGACTTGGCCTTCGCTAGGAAAGGGTCTTTTTGTTCCTTGATTAGCACGGTTTCCGTAGGCAGAGAAAGGGGAATGAACTTACGGAGGAGCAGAAGTATGACCTCTATCGAAGAACTTTTCAAAATCTTTACTTTCCTCGAACGGCCTATTTTTCTATTGTCAGCTTTTTACAGCTATCGGGGGTCACATAATAAGCACGCTTACCGCTTGCCCAATATCCGAATCATATCCTCTCGCCCAAGTACCTCCTTGGACAACAACTCCTCAGCAATAAGCCCAATTTCTGCTTTCTTCTCAGTGAGTAATGTCCTGCACTTATTGTACGCTTCGTCTATCAGCTTCCGCACTTCCAAGTCGATCTTCCGCGCCGTTTCCTCTGAGAATGGTTTCTGCAGCTTCTGCTCGTCGTCGTCGTAGTATAACGTGCCAATGTCTTTGCTCATCCCCCACTTTGTCACCATGGCTGACGCCATCCTGGTCACCTTGTTGAAGTCATCTGAGGCTCCACTGGTGACTGTGTCGAAGTGGAGTTCCTCCGAGACACGTCCTCCGAGAGTCATTGCCATTCGATCCATTAGTTGGGCTAACGATAAGAGGTATTGTTCTCCCTGTGGGAGGTACTGTGCGTAGCCGAGGGCGCCTTGACCACGCGGGATGATGGAGACTTTGAGGAGTGGATCGGCATATTTTAGAAACCAGCCGCAAACAGCATGGCCGGCCTGGATTTGGTCAGCTATTATCTGGCCTGAGGGGCCGGAAGAAGGGGGTCCTACCTCGTGATATGCTACAGTTCTCTTCTCCTCTGGTGAGAGGACGAGCGATTTTTTTTCGAGACCACCAATGACACGCTCAATTGCTTGTTCGAAATGGGTCATGATAACCTGGTCGGCGTTGCCCCGCGCGGCTATAGAGTTGTCAGCTGGTTAGCATATTCGAGGAACGATGTGACATTGCGCTTACCAATGAGAGCAGCTTCATTGACACAGTTCGCGATATCAGCTCCAGAGAAACCAGGGGTCAATGCAGCCAAGCGCCCACTCAAGTAATCCATATCCTCAGAGGTTACAATCTTCCTAAGATGAACCAAAAAGATCTGTTTCCTCCCATCCATGGTTGGTCTATCAATCGTGATGTGCCTATCGAATCTCCCAGGTCTCATAAGTGCCTTATCAAGAACGTCCGCTCTGTTAGTACCAGCTAAAACAACCACCTGCTCCGTGGTATTGAAACCATCCATTTCGGTAAGCAATTGATTCAGTGTACTCTCTCGCTCGTCGTTACCGCCTCCGATGTTCGCCCTAGCACGTGATTTTCCGATGGCATCAATTTCATCAACGAAGATAATACATGGCGCATTCTTCCGGGCTTTGGCAAAGAGATCCCGTACACGGGAAGGACCAACACCAACGAACATTTCCACAAATTCGGAACCGCTCACCGAGAAGAAAGGAACCTGGGCTTCCCCAGCAGTAGCCTTCGCAAGGAGTGTTTTACCGGTACCTGGAGGCCCAGAGAGAATTGCACCGCGTGGGATCTTGGCACCGAGCTTTTGGAAGCGTTCAGGCTGCTTCAGGAACGAAACGAATTCCATGATTTCGACCTTTGCTTCGTCCATACCGGCAACATCCTTAAACTTTATTTTGATATCCGTCTCGTGATTGAAGAGTTTGGCCCGAGATTTTCCGATGCCGAAAATCCCGCTTTGCCCGGCTCCGCTTGAGGCACGCCGTGACAGCCAGAAGATTGAGCCTATTACTAACAAGGTGGGGGCAAAAGAAAGCACAGTTCCGGTCCAAGAAATCTCATCCCTGTAAGCAACTGGTATCCGTTCGGAACTAGGAATTCCTAATTCTTTCTGAGCGTCATCCAACCTTCGTTCGAAAGCCTCCACCGACCCAATGCTGAAGTAGTAGTAGAGGTTCCCATTGGCAGCCGGGGAATCAGGATACATCTGGGCAGCGGCATCTCTGTACAAGTTGACCCTCACTCGGCTCCGGTTTACCACAGTCAACCTCTCCACAAGTCCCTTATCAAAGAAAGTGTTCCGGAACTCCTGCCAAGTGATCTCCCTCGACTGCTCTCCCGGGATCATCCGGTAAAGCATGTAAGAAAGGATCGATGAGACTATCAAAGAAGTGGTATCCAATTTAAAACTGTACGTATTCGAACCCGAGCCGGCACCCTCCTTCTTGCCTTGCTGTCCCCCTCTGTTCTGACTATTCACACCGCCTTTCTCCTCGCCATCTTCCAGTGGCTCCTCCGGCCGTGTCCCTTCGGCCGACCCCTCCTTCGAATCCTTTTTCGGATTGACCTTCGGGGGCCCGAATCCCAAAAAATTATTCAGAGCCTTCATGAACAGGTTCGAACCGGGGGTTTTGTGCAATCTCTCTCCAAGCTCCCTACTCTTGATAAGCATCGTCACGAACGACATCCTCTCCCCGGGTGTCCATTTATTCCACACGGTCTCGGGATCCTTCGCGATCCTCGCAAGCAACTTCTTGTACTCCGGGTGTAGCTTGTCGAACGTATCCTGGGGCCTGAATTCCTCCAGCGGCGGGAGACTGGAACCCTTGTTATCGTCTTTATCATCACTACCCCCACCATTCTGCTTCCCATCGTCCCTCTTCTCCGGATCACCTTTGTTGTTGTTCACCGTAGCATAACACCTCCTCCCCCAGTTGACCGGCGCTGCCAGTCCTTCCAATCCTACTGTTGTTGCCGCTGCTGCTGTGAACGGTGACGCCGATGTGGACCATCGGGGTGGATAACCGTGGCGAAGAAGCGAAAGGTTGCTCCGCTGTTTTTGTGCGATACCCCGGTACGCCGTAGAATACCTCGCGAGGAATCGGGACCGCGGGAGCATTATGAGTTTATCGAACAATTTTCCTCTCGCACGCTCTCACACTCTCCCACTCCCCGAGAGTTTGCGTTGATGGTGGTTTGTTTTTATGGGGAGGATGGTGGTGGCGGTGGTGGTAGTGGTGGGGCTCTAGTGGGGGTGTGCGTTGAGTCGGGAGTGGATTTTTTTTTCCCTCTCACCCTACGGAATCTGATGTTGTCGGAGTTGCGTAGGCTTCAAAAAAGGCGATTTTTTTATTTTTATTTTTCTATAATCTAGACCGATGACTAAGCCAACTAAGACCTTGGGTGCCGGTGTGGTATTGGAGGCGGGGTTCGTTTATCTCCATCAATCGTTTCATGGTGAGTTGATAGCGGGAGGGGCTCTGGGTTAAATACTGTATGAGAATGTCGTGCCATTGGGTATCTTAGGGAGCATGTTTGGAACTTGGAAGGGCCCTTTCTGGGGAGGAAAGACGGTACGGTACGTAGGGCTACAAGCACAAGTATCACCCCCTACAATTCGCCCCAACTTGCACGAAATTTAGTTCGGCAGGGTGAAGCAAGAAGCTCATGATGATATGACCAACCCTTTTGATTCCGAACCAGTCCGAGCTTCTTCTGATGCAAGCGCTATACATACAGTACAAGTACTCGAACAGTACCAGTAACCGCCGAGCTGCAGGTACAGTACAGTACTTTTTGCAAAATAAGAAAGAAAAAATACCTCTGCCCAGCCGGACCCACCGCCAAGTTTCCGCTACCCTTCCGGAACAACCCTCACATCATCCAGATACTACACCACTGTATCAGAAACAGATTCCATCAGAATACGGGGAGGGTGGTACCCCGCCTCAAGCGTACCGGTATCATCCCCAAACACCCCGGGAGACACCCGAGGATGGCTCGTATACCAGCGCGACCAAAGCCAAAAACGCTGCTCCAAAGTCCGAGCAACAGAAGTGGTTCGGTAACGTGACGGGGTCAAGTTCCGGAGCTGGTTTGTTCACCCTTAACCGGAGAATTGCCCTCGCAACAGCACACTACAACTCCGCATCTCCTCCACTCACCTCCATTCTGAGTCTCCTTATCACACGGTAGATACCTGGCAAAAACCGCCCGAAAGTTTTTCCGACTCCCGAGAGGAATTCTGAGCGCTGGAGTTCCGGCGGTGGATCTGTGGTGGGTATGATTTGAAGTCGGGCATTTGTTAAAACGTGCAGTACAATACCTAAAATAGCGTGATACTATTCCTCACAATCTTTATCTACCCTGTACATGGCGGGAAAGTAATCTAAGCACAAAAATCACTCCAACACCGGTAAGAAGGTGGGTGCTGCAGATCGAGGAGGCGTGGTTGCAGAAATCACCAGACATCACTCCGTCCCGATTCCCGAGAGAGTAGGGAATTCTTCGAAACTGTCGGTGTCGTGCCACCGGGGACTGGGGATAGTGCACCTTTCTCTCCCTACCCCATAGATTTTTCATTAAGAGCTGTTGGGGTTTACTAGCCTGACGGGCTCGGTTCTAGGTGTGCGCATGTGCGGTTTATAGGGCGCGAGGCGTTGAGATGTGCAGTGAGTATATAGACATAAGGTACAGTATGCTAGCAGGCATAGGTGCTCTGATATTCTGTGCCTGCGATCAGAGTGACACCTCATGACCGATTGCATCACTCCATTTCTCCACTCTTACAGTACTTCTATGATATACCCCTCCTTTCTTCCTCTCTTCTTTTCCTTATCCCATCCCTTAATCCTATCCCTATCATTCTATAAGCAATTCAAGCTGCTCGCTTGCCCCGTAACCGTTCCCTTCTTTGCTATTCGTGATACCACTCAATTCCACACGTTCACTCGTGATATCACTCAAAATTTTGATACCCGTTGCCATTGGACGTCAGGTATCGGGTATTTGGTTTAGTGTTGCTTCTTCCACACCCTCTACCACCAGACATATGGGAGTTGGCACAGGGCACAGGCATTAGGGATCACGGAGGGCCATGATTTGTCAGGATGATGAGTCTCTCTAGAGCCCATCGTGTTTCGCTTCTGGAGTTATTAGCTATTCGGAGATGTATTTATCCCCTGGCCTATCCTTAACTAGCACCCCTATCGGTCGTCTAGTGCACTACCCTTCCATGTCCCCTTATGCCCAGCCCCCCAGCGATTTCCCCCCCACCGCTTCATCCTTGGTGCTTCCATAGGGCTTTTTCGTAGGCAAAAATTGAATGGGAGCAATAGGAAAAGATGCTAGCGTGATCCGTTGTCCTGGTACTGTGTGAGATCCCCTCCGGGTGGTCGGTATTACTGAGCGGTACACAGGTAATTGTTCGTGATACGAGAGAATGCCACCAAAGACAGAATACGAGCTTCTGTGGCGAGCAATCACTACAGAAATTTAAACCAAGCCCGCACCCCAAAAGATCCCTTCATGCTACCACCGCAATCCTCTTTAAAGTTAGTATTAAGGCTGCCGTTGTCGTTGAACTTCGAGAGAGGTTACTGTCTAAGGTGGAGAGCCACAGACAGACCTTACTAGGAGAGGCAACTCTAGCAACCTAGCGTGAGGTGCAATTATTCTAGTTTTTGCGGTACAGTTTCCGCATATGTCGGATGTCTTTGGCTCATGATGCGCCGCAAAAATTTGTCCCGGCTGGTACTGTACAGTACCGTGCTGCGCTACATCATGCCACATATACAGCACGAGCACCATACAGTCCATATCCTTCCTCCAAACTCTCCTCCACTTTACCATACTCCCCCATACCGCTCCCTTAAATCCCCATCACCTCCCCCCACATCCCCACCACCCACTCTTGTAGGCAAGTCCAGCGAGTGATACACCATGATCAACTCGGGGGGTGGAGATAAGGGTTAGATGTGGTGCTGGGTGAGTGCAACAACGAGGACAGGGTGTTTATGAGCCGGCCAGCTGAAAGTAGGAACGGAGCTAACGAAGACAGGAGATTAGGGCAGTGAGAAGAAAAATGCGAGAAGTGACCCCCGCAGAGATGAGGACAAGGGAAGGAGAGATAGGGATCACAGGTGGGTAGGGTAGATTGACCGTATTGTCAGGGGGTAAAAAGGGCGATTGTTTCCACTTGAGTGTTCAGGAGAAGGGAGTTGGTGAGAAACATAAGTGGGCTCCACCATGATAGCCAGTACTGTATGAGTACTAGTGCTAGTACAATTGGATGGTAAGCGACGACCCTCCTCCTGCGTGCAGCTCATCATATCCAACAGCAAGTTTGAAATCTGGAGCCGGGGAGGGTAAGGTAATCAAGATGAGAGTGCCGTATGCAAGAAAGAGGGAGAGTGAGGAGCTAAGCGATATGCAGGCAAGCTTAAACTAATGAGCACAAGTACCGCAACGGCACAGTCTTCGCTAACATCCATAAACCCTCGAAGTCCACTCCCTCCGAAAGGTATGTGATCTTCGAATCCAGAGAAGGATCACCATTTTCGAGCAGACCGACCCACTGGATATGAGATCTGCGGTAGTCGACAGGTACTTGTCCCAGGCCGAAGTACTCGTACTATGCCCAAAAACAAGGATCGAAATATATGGTATAAAAAAAAAAATCCTTGCGAACAGTATGGTAAGAACCTCACTCCAAGACGCCCAGAATTCCCCTCTTCGGAGAAAAGGGGGAATCAACCTTGGGGAAAAGACTGCGAGTAGCTTTCAGCCCTCTAAGGCAAAATAAGGGAGAATACAACAGACCTTACCTGTGCGAGCACAGTGCTTGGAGAGGTGACTCTAACACCCCAGCATGGGTTCAATTATTCTGGCCTTGGACGAGTACTCGTACAGTAGATCAAGCGGGGGGTCAACGAACACGGGGGCTTAACGAACGACATAAGTTACTAAAAATGTACTCGTACCGTACTCGGGTAGTGGCAAACGGTGATTTTGCTTGGCGTGTTCGTTGACTCTACTCGTACGCCTGGTGTGTTCAACTTGTAAAAACAAAGCCCATCACGACCCGACGGGCTGATCCCCGCCAAACAGTACTCGTACGGGCGACGAATACGGTACCGTATGCATCCATAACAGGCAACCTTCTTGTCACCGTTGGCCCACCCAGTCCTGTCATGGGCCACCACAGTATTAAGAATAACCGAAAGTCCTCTTTCCAGTAATGCCGGAGAATGTCATCAGAAGTGGGGCTCTCAGGGTTCTTTCTTTTTTTAGGATAACGTGTGGTGTGGTGTTCACGGAATACCGGTACTCGTACAGTTATGTGGGAAACTAAGGTACCGGTATTTGAAATCCATCCACTGCTCACCGTATCTCCGCCGGCGCTGTAATCTCCGGGGGCTCTGGGTCGAGAGCTCTACCGTAGTCTAACGTTTTCCCGGACACGGTGTCAGCTCAGCGCGCTTATTATATATAATAATTATATGGGTTGGACCTCGTTTACGGTTTGCCGGTATTCGCAACTCTTTTAGCCTATCAAGTCAGACCTCTGGTGGGCTGACAGGATGATAGTCTTCTTGTAAGGGCGGGTTGCAGGGGGGTTTTATTGTGCAGGTACTGTACAGTACGATGTTTTTGTCTAGTTGTTTTGCGTCTTTTGAGTGGAGGGGTTCTGACATGCATATGATGCGGTATCGTAGGCGGTGCGATATTCGCAGTGTCGAAGAGTTTTGAGAAAGAATAGCTAATTTACCTATTGCGCACCACACCACCCAAACCCGAGCAAATGGGCTGATTTTTGATGACATGCAATCGTAGTTTTCAGAAACGCTTCAACGTTATGAGTACAGCACATGAGGTTTTGTTTTGGGATATATTCTGCGAAAGGGACAGGTTGGGGTTATGGTGGGGGTTGCGCCGGTGTGGTACAGCATTGCGCAACTCGAGTGGTTTGTCACGGATGCTTGCTTGTGTAAACAGTGGATTCGATTAGGAAACAAAAAGCGCGGTGTCAAGTTAAGCAAAAGGTATCCAAAGAATTAGCCCCACACGCCCCGCTTCCCCTTCCTTCCCTCTCCCTCCCCTAGAGGAGAGAAAGAAACGCCATTCCCAAAAAAAACGAAAAAAAAACCTAGCCACACTTCAAATCCACCGGTTAATAGTGGCTCCCTTCCCATCTTCATGAGCTGCCGTGACAAACTCCTCAATCATACAATTATACTCCCTGGCACGCTCAAAGTGGAGTGCATGTCCAGAGCCCTCGAAGACCCTCTTCGTGACCCTGCCCCCGGCGCTGATGCCCCGGAGGAGCACGTCGGAATGCTTGCACTCGATCATGGCGTCCAGGTCGCCGGTGCAGACAAGGATGTGTCTGATCCGCGCCCCGAGCACCTTTAGCCGCTCGGGACCCATATAGTGCCAGGAGGCCGCAAGGCCCTGGAGGAGAAAGCCCTGGTATACAGGTGGCGGGAGGTTTTCCACGCGCCACAGCTCTTCCGCCACGTACCTGTCGCTGTTGGTCGGGAAAAGGCCGAGATCGTCGGGGGCTTTCAGCCACGCCGCTGAGAAGTTGTTTTCCTGAGTGGCTGCGAGGCGGGCGGGCAGTGATTTGGGTATCAGCATGTATGCGCGGCGGTACAGATGCTTATACCATGGCTGTATCGAGCAAGGAGGCAGAGGTGGGGTAGATGTTAGAAGCAAGACTCAACAATCTTTTTCCTCATATCTGTGTTCGTGCGGTGGTGCACGTAGGGATTCAAACTTACGATTGAGCTGACAAGGCAGGCCGCCGTGCTTTGCAGGCATAGAGAGGCGATTCGTTCCGGTATTAGGAAAGCCCTAATCGAAATGTTGATTAACTACCAATGCGAAAGGGGAGTGTGCAGAGTTCAGGTCGGGAGGAGATATGAGACCCATCAGGTAGCTACGGTAATACGGGTTCCATACGGCGCCGTGGGCAATACCGGTAGTGGGGTGAGAGGAAGAAAAAGGAAGGAACCCGAATTGATGGGAAGTTCATCATTCGGGGAGAGGGAGGGGGGTCCAAGAAGGATAGGCGGGTGGGCTTACAGTTCCTGAGCAATCATTCCTTCATGACCGTTAAGTGAGTGAATTGCGCCTCGAGAGCCAGAGGACAGAGTCATGCGGGCTGCCAATTAGGGGGAGAGGTTTGCACATACCCCCCATAGATACACCTATCACATGCAATTGGTTCAGATCAGTCCATCCCACGTGCTGTACAACGTCGATCACATCCTTTGCCATTTCGGACGTGGAGTATCTGGAGTAAGGCTTGTCGCTATATCCGACCCCTGGGTCGGGTCAGTAATTGTCCCCAGTAACATGGAAAGTACCCTATGCGACCCCCAATTGTCAAAGGGGGTGGCATTTGAGGCACTGTACAGGCAGTAGACGCGCTTCAGGAAGTCTCTCCTTCAGGGAACGTGAATCATGAATACCTCGATTATCAAAGACCAATGACGTATATTTGTCTTTGTGCTCATGACCACTATCATCACCAAGCGGAATTACAATTGTGGCAATTAGCTTACGAGATAAATAAAAGGGCAGGGTTTGGAACAGGAATTTCAGGAGAAAAGAAAAAATCGAGAGAGTAGATAAATCGTTAGATAAATAAACCGCTAGCTTGGTTTTTCCAAGGAGGAAGAGTGTGAGTAGAAAGAAGAGAAAGAAAGAAGGAGAAAGTATTCTGGGCCAGAAGGATCCACTTACAAATATCTGGTTTGCTAGAAACACCAAATGAAAGCACCGGCGAGAAGGAAAGAGAGGCGTAAAAACGAATTAGATTACAATTCATCCCGACCGTCCGCATGTAAAATATGGTGGAGGAGGATTGGAAGGGTTTGCACGCAATACCCGTTGTAACTTACACGATGCCACGCTATTTTGGGGGCATTCATCCCCGTAATCCACTTTGATTGGGCAAGTCAGTATGGTTCTGCTTCGAGCGGATCACCTCCCCTTTCGCTATCTCCTCCCAGGGAGGAATGGCCGAGCAGACGTACCACAATATGAATTGGGCCTGTGCCGTGAACTTCATAGGCTATATTGATCGGACCTCCAGACCTTTTTTTCGCGACGGGAGCGACACCCTGCCGGTTCGGGGTTTGCACTTCGATCACACTGGACCAGGCCGGGTGACCCCGGATTTCTTCCAGGGGTAAAGACATTGATGGATACCGTATGTGAATCGGCACTGGTACCGTATACTCGAGCACCAGTTGATTGCTGGAATCCCGTTGCGGTACTGTTGTGATACTATAGTAGATGGGAAACTGGGAAGGGGGGTGAGGTGCTGTAAGAAATGGGCGAGTGGAGAGAAAGCAACAGATGCCCCCCCCTATAGTACCGGTAACTTACCTTGGGCGGTTGGATCGGTACAGGTACAGTGCTCGAGTACTCGAGAAGACGGGAGCCCGATCGAGAACGAATACGGTGCGGATATCCGGAAATGGCTCATCCGGCCTGTTCAAAACCAATCAACCCCCAATTGGCCCCGGTACAAAACCAACAAACGACTGAATGACTAAGTGTGGGCTCTCGGGAGATGGCGTGGACGGGTTCGGTATATCATGGGTTTCGTGGGCATTCGCAGTTTGGTTGCTTGCATTCTCCGACATGTTCTGCAACCCAGTGCCTTCCATTGTAACCACCACAGCTCCTGGACTGGGGGACTCGATCAACCCCGACACGAAGTGCGAAGCCATAGCCGCATACAAGTACCGATACACCGCCGGTGCTCGAGTGCGATACAATGCTGTTGTATGTTTGATCGTATTATCAGGAGTGGACTACAGAAGTTTGTTGATCGAAAACTATAACGGCAATTTGGGGGGGAAGAGCTAAGCTACCGTAGGCAGCGCAAGTACAAGTAACCGAACCTTGACCGGAGAGAGTTTGGAGTTCTTGAACGTACTCGAGTCTCAGGTGCCGTGGCGTATAGTGGACTTGAACAAGCACATAATCATATTCGTCCCTGTGGGTTTTGGTGGATGATGGTGTGTGATGGGTAGGGCATCAAGTCCCAAGGAAAACGGACAACGGCGATGAAGGTGGGAAGCGATTTGGAGTGTGAGTGCGAAAGCGGGATGCTCGCCGCGAACGGCAGTGCAGGACGGTAGGGTACTGTACTAGTACCGTTATTCTTACTCGTACTCTCGCATCACCAAATCCGGCTTTGCTGTGGGGGTTTTGTCCACGGCATTCTCGAACTGCACAACAACTCTAACCTTATTGCTGGTACGGGTATTTTTGTATCATGTTTGTCACCTCTGCCGGCACAGCCACAAAGAGCCTGGGTTTCCCGTTGAAAGGATAGCCTAATAAGACAATGAACCGCGCCCAGCTTTTTCGACGCGTCATTGGAACACCAGTTCCTGAGCGGACCTCGTGAAATCAAGCCGCCGGTTTGAACGTATGTGGTACCGTGATTGACTGCAGCGCAGGTACTTGTAGGCTATAGGTTTCAACATTGATTGATTGATTGATTGATTGATTGATTGATTGGCCGGTAGGCAATGCACGTACTTGTACGTATTCATTGGGGCTTGACTTGAAGGAATGCGGATACTTCCCTATCAGAACCCGAAGGTCGTGCTAGATGTATCATACCGTATTATGGGTGTGTGTGAAAATGTTAGTAGGATTTGTGCAATGTCTGCTCATCGCCGCATCACCCCAGCCTTTTATGACGCAAAAGTATGGTGGTATCAGGAGGAAGGATAAAGAAGCTTGCGAACTCGCACAAAGAAGCTTTATGTTGATGGGTTGTTGAGATCTCGACCACAAGGCAGTGGATACGAGCAGTATTACAGTATTCGGGGCGTTTTGAAGAGGATGTTAGAAAAGAAGCAGGGGTCCCCACGAACCGGCGTGCTAATGCTCCGTTCCACAGGGATAAGGTCAAAAGATATGTGGATTTAAGGAAACCGACAGAGCTGGCTTTGGGAGAGCACTCAAAGGGAGTCAAATTCTACCGTACCGGTATATCATACTCGGGCTTTCATTCTTCCTTTGCACACACACAATTAAACTCGCACTCGCACTCGCACTCGCACCTCTCGATACCGGTACCTTCGATACATTAGATTGAGAGTAGAGCTTTCTGTTTCGATCCCCCCCCGACTTTTCTTTCCAACTTTAATCGTTAGACTGAGCAAGGGATAGCAAGCGAGAAGAATACTAAAGCGACCAGGGATCCCAAGCCCAAGAAGAGACGGTCTGAGAAGGGGAAAAAGCGAGCCAAAACACACACAAGCCCCCCCCCCGCGCTGAAGGGATAGAAAGGAGACAAATCGAGCGAGAGAGAAAAAGAGGGAAGGAGGAGAACAAACTCGCCGCAAACCTGGCGACCTTGCATTATTAATAACATTTATCATTACAGTGCCCTCCCGCGTCTGCTCTAATACTTTTTTTCCCCCCTTAACTACCGGTACGTCTTTTGACTTATCTCCGTGCCGTCAAACCCCGCGCAAAGTCCTTCCTCCGCCGATATATGTACACTAGCAAACGTATTCCACAGTAATCAAACATCTTTTATCACAACCGGATCGGAAGAAAGCAGATCCGCCAAACTACCCAAACCTTCACACAAACCCTCTCAACAGGTGGCCAGTCAGGCTTCGACAGAGATAAACAAAAGAAGAATAGGGAGGAAGGAACGGGGAAAATGGACTCCAACGAAATGACATCTCCGTCATCCACACACTCGAATCCGGCGCCACCGAATTTTTTCGGTAATGCCAATGGGGGAACGACTATACCAGCCACCATGTTTAATCCGGGACAAGCATCTCCCGATGATGGGGGCGGCGATCCGAAACGCAGGAGGATAGCTAGGGCTTGCGATATGTGCCGTAAGAAGAAGGTTTGTCTTGTTGAACTGGACTGGAAGTTGTGGACGCTGAGTGATCTATAGATTAAATGCGACGGAAAGCTCCCAGCATGTACCCATTGCATGAATTACAAGACAGGATGTGTATTTACGCTTGTGGAGAAGAAAAGGAATCCCCCGAAAGGGTCTGTTGGGCCTTGAGTCATGCTCGAGTCTTTTCGACGTTGCCAAAGTCTTATGCTGACGCCTATGGAACAGCGCAAAATATATCGAGGGTTTGGAAAATCGACTCGGTCGAATGGAGTCCCTCCTTAAGCTCTCTGGTTTGTTGCCTGAGGGAGATGGCAAAACAGATTTAGGAGATTTAGAACGTCGTTTACAGGATCAAGCACAGCAAACGAGTGGTGCTGCTGGGTCGGTAAAAACGCCATCTAATATTGGTGGGTCATCATCGGAGTCGATGCGGGAAACTCCGAGCTCGTCAGCTTTGCAATCTGCTGTGAATTCACCGGGACTGCATAAAGAGGAAGATGAGGTTGAAGCGCTGTCCGATCAAATGTGTTCTCTCGTTACAAACAACTGTGGCGAAACAAGGTTTATTGGTACAAACTCTCGTTGAAGCATTACTACTTGGCGAAATTGCACTCTAATTTTTACCCTTACTGCTACAGGTTCATCGTCTGGGTTTTCAATATTTTCACCCAAAGGAATCCAGTGGGTCAATGAGAAAACAGGTGACAAGAGCTTTCAACATATGGTCGTGGGAGCGACATCCTCGGAATCAAAATGGGGGATATGGAAACCTGACATTTTCGGTCCCCTGTTTGACCAGCGTGGAAAAAACCCGCTTCCATCACGAGAACTAGCTACCATCCTCGTACAGGGTAAGGATCTATGCATTGGTATACTTTTTGTGATCCTCATAACCTTTGCTTTTCGCAACAGATTTCTTTCAAAACTTCAATACAATGTTCCCGCTCTTCCATAGGCCGACATTTGAACATTTGGTTGAGAAGCAGTATTCGGATGACCCCCCGAACCACTCGGGTTGGTATGGTGCTTTCAACATGCTACTCGCGATCTCATTCCGGTTACGGATCACACATGCGACCGAGCCTGATGAGGAGAATTCCATATCGCACGTGCAAAAATCATGGCTTTACTTTCAGAATGCCGCGACTGTCCTCACTGAGTTGTTGCTAAAAAATACCGATTTACTAAGCATTCAAGCAATCTTGGGAATGGTATTGTCCAATATACTAGCAAATTAATTCCGAATGTACGGTGTACTGATGTAGTGCTGTTCGTAGGCTTTGTATTTGCAGGGGACAGCCAACCCCCAACCATCATATTTTCTTATTGCTGCCGCAGTCAGGATATCGAATAGCATTGGTATGCATAGGCGTGGTAATTCCTTCGGGCTTAATCGGGTTGAGGTTGAGCAGAGACGGAGAGTGTTCTGGATTATGTATCTTTTGGACAAGGATATGGCACTCCGGTCTGGACGCCCACCATGCATCAATGATGACGACATTGGTGTTGAGCTTCCCGAAGAAGACCCCGCAGACGGTGTTGGGAATGTTCCACTAAGGGACGGAAAAGGGAAGGTCAACCTATTCAGGCTTATGTCCTCTTTTGCTGTGATTGAGAGCAAGGTTTACATGCAATTATATTCTGCTAAAGCCGCCAAGCAGTCGGACGGGGAGTTACTGAATACGATTGGAGATCTTGATAAGGAACTTGAAGAATGGAAGGAAACAGTGCCAGCGGATTATCGGCCAGAGAATGAGATTTCTACGGATGACGGACCTTTGGTTCTGCATCTCGTGATGTTGCACTTTGCTTACTACAACTGCTTAACAACCATTCACCGTATGTCAATACATCACGGTTACTGGACTAGCAGACTATCAAATTACGCTATCGCGGGACTGAGCGCTAGGCCGCTGAACCCTAGGGTATTCTCGAGCGCGGCGCTCTGCGTGTCGGCAGCTAGGGCATCGATTCACCTGATCAAGTACATCAATAGACATGATTATCCATGTATATGGTAAGCATTCCATTGCCTCAGAATTGCCTTACCCCATCGTACTTGTGTTCACAGCTATTTAACAGTTTCACGGTTAGGTTGATCATGTACTATCCAGTATCAGCGCTGGTGACACTATTTGCAAACGTCTTGCAGAATCCTCAAGATCCACGCGCACGCTCGGACCTTAGGCTTATGAATGTAGTGGTGGAGTTTCTACAAACCGTGCAGAAAGAGGATGAGAGTGAGGATGCGACGCAGAATACTTCACCGATACAGCGGATGTTGACTGTTTGCGGGGAGTTTCATCGCATATCACAGCTAGTCTTGGATAAAGCCGAGAAGGAATCCATGACTCGGCGGAAACGGAAGAGTGACGAGTCAAAGTCGCAAAGCTCTGGTGCTCAGTACTCTGCAAACTCGACTAAATCTACTAGCTCATATGCGACAACAACACCAAACACTCCTCCCGCTAGCGCTGCATCGCCGCCGACCAGTATTTTGAACCAGGATATGACCTCACAGGTTTGCTTCCTCTCTTTGCCCCTCTTCGATGAAATTGCTTACACTGACTTTGCATTTTTCAGTTGTACGGCGAATTCGGAACAACTTTCTCACCTACCAACCCCATGACCTGGCTGAGCGAAATGGCAAACTCCAACCCAACCCAGAACTTCCCAGTATCACCGTCGCCCTCTCATAACCCTTTGCCACCGCTGATGTCCTCCTCCTTTCAGCAACCCTTCGTACCACAAGACCTCTGGCAGATGCCAATGACCTTCGAGTGGGATTGGGCTGACGCTAGTGCAAACATGGCATGGAATGAGCAAAGTCCTTCTGGGATTTAGTTGAGGTTTGCATAGCATGTGGATTTTTTCGATTCAATCTGGAGTCTGGGTGGGATAGGGGGTCGCTTTTTTTATTTTTATTTTATTTTTTCGTCTTCGCTATAATTGATGGGGAAGCGTATAGGTGAAGTTGTGATGCTATCGGAATACAGCCGCGTCCGCAATGTTCCCATATTACGGGCCCTCGGGAACGCTTCTCTAGCCCCCTCTTTCTATTACAGTGTCCCCAGAGGCATATCCAGAGACAGTTATCTAAAAGGCTCTGGTTATTCTGCTGTTGATAGGTAGTGTTCTTGGGGCACAACGAAGGGTATGAGAACTTTGCGAATGCGGCTGCACGCATATCTAACCAACCAATCAGCTAGCTGCCTTTTACATCTCTCTTTGTGATACTTTTTTTTCCGACGAGAATCGTTAACAGTCAACATGGATAAGGAAGGACATGGTCATGGGAAAAACGGCGGGTCTGGATTTTATCGCTCTTGTTTCTGCCGTTAAATTTTGTTTTCGTTATTTGCATATCTGCTTTCTCTTTACCCTATCGTCTCATTTCAGATTAGTGTGTGGATCTGGGTTTCCGGGCTAGCAGCCCAAAATACTAGGGAGTTTGAGTGGGAGGGGATCTTTATTGCTTACCTTGTTTGTGTTGGAGGATTTAGTTTGGGGGGGTGGATTGGAGGATGGATTAGGGGTCAAGATCAGATATCAGCAGCGTATAATATCGCAATCACCTCTACTCTGCTCCGTTCTACCCTAATTGTGCTTTGCTACTAGTTCTCGTGGTGGAGGTATTGCGTACTGTGTCGTTTGTGGATCGCGCAATACCGTATTGGTGCCCTTCTGAACCCAGCCCTAACCTTTAAGAACCCTATTCCATCAATACACTGGCTTCCTGCCAATAGTCCCCTGTGGGTTTGTGTGTATAATAATACCGGTATCATAATATTATGATACATGTTCCCGTGGCGCACTGAGTAGTATACAGCGAAGACTGGCTGGTATGATATCAGCGTAGCTATTCAATCCTCCTCATTGTACCATACTGCACGGTAGTGGTTTGGAATTCTACTTCTGTTCATCGGCGGTTGCTTTTCCGTTCGTCGCATGCACGGGTACTAGTACTGTACCAGTACAGACCCGTGCCGTTTTGTTACTCAAATTTACCTATCGTTTCACTTGCGCTTTGCTGGGGCATTCCTCGATGGTCGGGTCAAGGTACGGTATCATATTTCTATCCATCCATTCCTGCCAGGTTCCCAACGCGCAGCCCCACACCCACGTAACCCAACTACGGTGCTCGTACGGCTACCGATACCGTTGAGGCTCGAATGCTGTACGAGTACAGAACGATCATGCAGGGGGAGGGGGGCTTCCCAGCGATCACATATTGAAGCGGGTTCGCGAAAGGCTGGTATGATGACTCGAGTCGAAGGAGGCGTCAATGGTATAAAGTAGGCGGGTAGGAAGACGGGTGTTTTGTGAGCGTCGATTATTGGATGCTAACAGTTGGGATGGAGTGTCACCCGTTTCCTAAATCTGTGGTGGAGCACGGTACCGGTATCGCAGAGGGCACTGCTAACATAGTGGGACGGACCGCTGCGCTCGGGAAGTATTCCATGGTGCGGTACGGTACATGGAAAGGAAATGGGACCGGGAACGGGCACTGCGGTTTGAAGTATCGGACCGGGAAAGTGGGGTCGGGCTCGCCCTGTATGGTATGCGGATTTCGCTCGAATCTGCTGTGGGAGTTTCGGCAGAACCGGAAAACCTCCGGATTCGGCTCGGGAAAGTATGCTTCTGATGGAATGTGCTGTATACCGGGAATATCTCCTGCTCGTGCGTCTTTGTATTTCGCCTTTTCTAGATGTCCGGTGACAATTGAGATTTTCGGAATTTTTTTCAACTTTTTTTCTAGTGCAATTGAACAGAACCTGTTGCAGAATTCGGGGCATTTCTTCACGCTTTTTGATTATATTATTATTATTATTATTATTTTACTTTTTATTTTTTTGTGTATATATTATAGGGTTTAAGGTTTCTTTCCGTCCAATATCATCCCACGCCGGCATAGACATGTCTGTCCCAAGGACATTTACCTAGGAAATCCTGTCAGCAATTCGTGACCGTCCCGATAGTACCGGTACAGTGCTAGTGAATGGTATTACATACCCGAACAGGTAGACGTCAAAATTAATCCGCGTTCCAAATGAAACCTTCATGCGTCCGATCAATCCCAGGTCGCTGAAGCCAGCTCTCGAATCGCATCCTCGGCAGTGGTACCCAGGCGCGCGAGAGCGGCGCCCGCTTGTGCCGCGAGTTGTGTGTTTTGCGGGTCTTTCGCCTCGTTTTCCAAGGATGGACTTCAGAGTTCTGTAGAAGGATACTGGTATACCCGTGTTGTAGCAGTATAGTGCCAGCAAGTAGAGGTATGGCGCCAGCAAGTGAAAGTAGGGTGCCAGCCAGCGGAAGTAGGGTTCCAGGCCGGGGTAGTCGGACGCCAGCCAGCAGCAGTGGGATGCCAGCTGGGGGCAGTAGGGTTCCAGCCAGCGGAGGTAGGGTGCCAGCCAGCCAGCAGCAGTCGGGCGTCAGCCAGGGGCAGTAGGCTACCAGCCAGCCGGGTGCCAGCTGGCGGCAGTGGGTTGCCAGCCACGGCGTTCCACCCCACGAGGAGAACATCCCAGCACGCTTATGAAGCTCCGAGTTTAGTGGCTGGGTATGATCGTGAGATTTTTTGTGCAGGTTTTGTGGTGTTGAACCCCGTTCGGGTCTTCCGAAGTATAGGAAGGCGAAAAATGGGTCCGGGAGTTGAGGAAAGAAGAGCTTGGTCGTGTGTTATTGTTCTTCGGAGGGGTATATATAAGTGAGGGGCAGAAAAAAGCATGGAATACGAGCTTTGGTGGTGTCATCTAACCTAACGATTACACTGGCGATAACCTAAAATGTACGCGTACCGGTTCGGTAGTCCTCTCTAAGAGAGCTTCGGCATGACGACCTGTGACAGAAATTGTCTATACTATTGGTGCGAGTGTTGGCACTGGTCGCTGATTCCAGGCTGCTGTTATACCGTCCGTGTATGTAGGCATACACTCGGCTCGGAATATCATAGTTTACCTGTACAGTACAGTACAGTACCATATCACTTTATATCCCGTTAGAAGCACGGACCATTCAGTGGTACGCGCCAAGTGGCTCCCCCCACCGCCTATCGGTACTCGCGCTTCATCTTCCCCACACACTTCCCACCATTCATTATGAAGGAACTCAAACCGATGAAACTGTCGTCAATTATCCATCCACCCCTGGCACAAACACAAGTGCTCATGATTGAACGGCCTTATGAGCACAACTTCTATCACATACCGCCAAATTCAGCTTTCTGCTTAATCTTAGCGTCATGAAATAGTGGTCGCGTTTGTGAACGCCCTTCAATCACCAGTAAGCAAGGTGAACCAAAAAAAGAAAGAGTATAATAGCTAGTTTTCCACCCCGGATAGGTCGGAAAACAGACGTGTAGAACGCACAACGCGAGAAAAGTGAAATTTGCTCTAGCGCCAAGCTGGCGTAAAGTCCCGCACTCGGCTATCACGGACAACACGAGTGCAATATGTGTGATATAATGCTCGTAGTTGGCATACCTACGGAACTCACTGGAGCAGCGGGTCTGTCCGCAGGCAGAGCCGTTGAAGGATCCGGCACCGTGCAGTGAGTACTGTGGAGGAAGGTTTTGTATTTTGCTTTCTGGCTGCGTGGTGAAGTGTCGTGGTTGTGAAGTCTCGATCACCGTTCGACCGACCGGCCTCATGAGCGCTTCCTGTGACTGATTGGGGGGGTTTCTGAAGACGATGCTTTGGAAGTCCGGTAGGGAGCGAAAAAGGGGGAATAAAGAAATGTTGAGATGTACAATGACGATTGAGGTACAATGCGCGAGTAGCGTTATGAATTGAACGGGTGAGAGGTGGGTTTTTTCTGTGGGGTACTGGGCTCTGGAGTACTGTGGGTAAGAATCACGCGAGTGAGCGATCTCCAGTCTGGAATTGGAAGGTTGTGGTTGAGTTTTTGTGGTTAGACCACGGTAGCCGGGTGGGTGGGTGGTTTGGTTAGCCTTGCGGGAAGGGATGGATGGCTTGCATGGTTGGTTTCAGAGGAAAGCACGTGGGGTGGTTTAGAAACGGGAGGGGCGTGAGGGTCTTTTGATGGAGCGAATGAGAGGTACGGAGATTGTATTGTTTTTCGGCCCGGTTGGAGTGCGGGTCCCGGGGTTGGCCGCATGCTACGAGTAACCTCTGCTAATCCCCGTGGCTTGTCCCTGCCTAGCCTTCTTCACGTCCGTGCTAAACTCCCATCATGCTACCGTAGTCTACTGTCTCACCAAGGTGCCTCTCACTCTTTCTCCTATTTCTCCAAATTCTCGAACTCACCTTCCAACCGTTAGTTACAATCTCGCGATCAAGCTTCTACACGTCTTTATAAGCTTCCACCCCTTGCCTCTCTCCACCTTCACTTTTACCCCATACTTTTTCTACAAGTATTACCCCCGTGTCGCTGATGTCGCTGCTCCACGCCCGGGAATTGTCGTGGCCCCCCTCGACGCGATTGAAAACCACGCAGGTGTATCCCTTCCTCTGTCAGGAGGGACCGCATCTTTCGGAGGGGGAAGTGCGCTGATGGGAAGTGATAGTTTGAGGTGCGCGGCGCAGCTTCCAGCGCGGAGTGGAGATCTGGTCCGTGAGGGAGAGGGCGCGGGTGTTTGGCGGGCACAGGAGTGGTAGGCGGAAAGTCCGGAAGTGGCAGTTGATATCTGTGAAGCTGGTTGCTGGGTTGGGAGGTGGAGGCTATTTTTTTGCGGTGACTGGTTTTGCCTCTACTGGTTCTTGGAGGCGAGCGATGCAGGGTTACTCGCTCCTGGTGCTCTCTACAGAGCACTATACCATCCAAGCCACCACCACCATACACCAACCTAAACCCCGAGTGACAACTTATGACAACACATTCTGCCTCCCCTCTAATAGCCAATTATCCAACATGAATAATAAGAACCTTAATTACACGAACATAGCGAACATCCGATCACGGACGTCCAACCCCTCGGTCCTTCCCCCCGAAAACAGGGAGAAAGAGGGGGAGCTGCACGGACGCGCAACACACATGCAAACCTAAACACGGACCACCCAGCATGGCCGAAAGCAACATGTATACGCGATCGGGAGAATCTCGAAAATCACACATTTGCGCTTTTGGCGCGGAACCGCTATAAAGAGGGGTTCCGCTTACCCTACGAGGCCCGCCAAACTCGTTGGTGACGCGTGGCAGCAGGAGTCGCCCGAGCAGAGAGATTCACTATCGTTTACTAGGATAAACTTATTGCTATCATTGCGTGGGGAGGGTTCCGCTTTGTCTTGGCTTCCGGTTTGGGGGTGAATTTTGGTATGAGAGGGTTTGGGGTGGGGGAGTGAGGGAGTGATTAGAGTGGGGATGGGTGGGTGGACACTGCGGAAGACGGATGCTTATCAAGGTATCAAAAGGTACAGTGCGAGTACGGGTAAAGCAGCGTGGAGAAGAATGTTCTTGTTTTTATTCTCGTTGGGTGGGTAATCTTGGTTTTGATCTGGTTGATCCCGATTTTGACAGCTCTCGTATGATAGTTACCGCTGACGGGAGTAGCCCGTCATCGCTAACCTCAACACGTTACAGTACGAGCATGATGTCGTCTTTGTCTGTTTCTCACTCCCCTTGAGAATCTTGATCCCTGGTTGATCTTTTTTTCATTTTTTTCTCATTCATTTTATGGTTTTCGTCGATGGCAGGGGGGTGGTAGGCTAACACGTACGATACTATACCAGCCCGACAGCGCCGGCGCCGGTGTGTGAGTATAGTACATTCGCTTGGCCGTGATAGGAGTGTCTTTTATATATATATATATCTTTTCTATGCGCCCTGGGTATCATAGGATCGGTGGTATCGCTAGGTATGTATGAGATTTGAGAGGAAAACTGATACGACAAAACTCACTTTTGTCCCTCCCCTCGCCGATCTGGATATAGGGATTCCTGTCGCGCGCGGGAGGAGGTACCTTGCCAATACTTGTAATACACATCGCACAAGGCCCGGACGGTGTTAAAACTTCCGGGAATCGCGGTGGGATAAGGATAAGGGGGAAGATAGGAGGTAGAGAAGGAGAGATTAAGAGTAATAGTGGTACATACCTATGCTTATCCTACTCTCCTCTCGCCAATCTGCTCGTGCCGACCCCCACTCCCTGTAGCATGTATCGGACATGTGCGACCGTTAGTATGATATTGGTATCACCATCAGAGACCAGCAGAGCAGGTGTAGTCGATCCCCTTCCCTACACTGTACCGTAAATCCCCACTCCCCCGATCCGTCCGTCTTCGGCAGGGGAGAGCAAGAAAAAAGAAGAATATCTCCCGTACTTAAACCTCTACCGCTAGTACGCGGGGAGTTGGATTTGTAGTCATGATCAATCACTCGTGATATACTGTGGGAAGGGGTTGGATTGGATTGGGGTATTGGGGATTTGCAGGATTGTTGGTGGTTAGTGTATGTGTGTATGTATGCAAGTGTGTATGTGCGTGTGTGCGTATGTACTGTATGTGTGTATGCACGGGCGGACGGAGTACTGTCGTGGCGGAGGATGGGCGAGTAGTTGGTGGAGGATGTCGGTGAAGGGGCGGGTTGCGATAGGAGTGGCGACGGTGATCTATTCTACGTTGTTGTATGAGTGTATGCGCGTGCTGCTTCAGGTTCAGTTAGAGTGTGCCGTACTTGTAATTGTTACTTGTTGGGTGGGTATCGGGTTTGTCTACCTTGTCGTGTGTCGGTTAGTCAGTGTGAGCATCTAAGGAAGCAATAATGCTCATACGTCCGCCGATTCCTGCGCCGAGTAAGGATTTCCTTTTTCCTCCTTCCTGTTATTTCCATTTCCTCTTCTCGCCTTTTCTTCCAATTCCCCTTGCACCTTCCTTCCTTCCTACTCATCCATCTAGCATCCGAGAATGGCCTCATGACCTATTCTCCCTCGCTCACATCCCGTAATCAATCCTGAAATCGGTTCGCTTCCCGCGGCAACGTCGTGTGCTCTGCTTAAACCAGAATTAATCAATGTAAAAAACGGATCAAGGGGGTAAAAAAGAACTCATACGGCGAACAGTCCCGGATGTCTATCCACCCCCCTCCTTCCCTGTTCCTACCGGGTGCCACATATGTGCGGCAGTTTGGACACGAGCTGATTGGATATGTGGCTCCGTCCGGAGGCCAATTGGCTGCGCCGGAGGGATGGGAAGTTGATTGACCAGTTGGGTTTTTGATATATCGTGCTGATAATTATGTGATGCTGGGTGAGTGTGCATAAGGAAATGCGAGTGATATGTTGTGCGTATGCGTTTCGGGAGTGAAGTGCCGCGGTAAGAGAACTGAAAGAAATAGATTGCGTTCCATGCGGTGTTTTGGAGTAATTGATATCTTGAATAGATAGGTTAATTTGGGAGATATCGCGGGCACTTGGATGGATAGCTAGCTAGCTACATCGGAGAAATGCGTAGATGGATAGGGTATCTCGGGGCTTGGTGAAAGTTTTCGCTTTAGTCGAAACAATGCTGGCGATGAAGGTGGTGGTGGTGATAGCGATGGTGGTGAGGCTTGCTGGCTGGTGTTGTTATTCCCCGATATTGGGCGAGAAGGGTTTACTTTCCAATACTCCTACCTTTGCTTCTGCGTTTTTCATGATTCTGATTCTAGCTGCTTGAGCTGTCCTGGGCTGTGCCGTACCATGGTTTGGTTTATCCGCACCCCTATGCTGTAAGTAGGTGGGTACTGCACGATGGATTTCGGCCTAGCACTGCATATAGCTTAATTATGTTCCTAAAAAAACTAGAACCTTCGGATCTGCCAGCGTGTAAGCTCTTCTATTCATTCTCTCCCTCTCTCTTTTTTTAGTTGAGTTTCTTAATTGCAAGGCTTGCTTCATAGTTACTTTCCTTCCCTCTTTTACTCATCTGCCCGGTACGGTAAACTATCGCCCGAGCGTGTCTAGCCAATATATCAACCCCTAAAGTACTTATTAGAGAGTGTAGCACGGTATGTACAGTACTCGAGCACAGTACGGCGAGAACGAAAATGAGGGAAAATAGAGAAGTTGTCACCTGATAGATGCAAAGTGCGTTGTCCACCCTCCTCCTGGCTCTTATTTAGCGAATGGGATTGAGGAATAATCAGAGTAGAATATCGTTGTCATCGACGTACTGTATTCAGGAATTTATTCGCACCAGTACGGGACCATACCTGCAAGGTGGTTTTTCTTTCGACCTCCTTTCTCTCCTTCATCCCACTTTGCCCCCCACCACTGAGGATGAGACCTACCTACCTAGGCTGTGGTCTGAGAATTTAGATGGGGCGCTTTATCAGATCTCGTGAACCAGTAATTTCAGATGACCTACATGCGATGTTAAGTGGTAAAATCTGCATTCGGGTATTCGAAACCGAAACGTTTGTTTTTTCGCAACGCTTATTGGAAGGGTTTTTTATATTTTTCCAGCCTCTGCCGATTTGTTGCCGGGCTTTTCTTTT
Organism: Tuber umbilicatum; assembly: GCA_003313605.1. Classification (NCBI taxonomy): domain Eukaryota; kingdom Fungi; phylum Ascomycota; class Pezizomycetes; order Pezizales; family Tuberaceae; genus Tuber; species Tuber umbilicatum. Next base: position 10,965 of record QLOI01001723.1, on the reverse strand, counting down.
GCAGCATACCGCACCCGTACTTTGATGCAGATTCTCCTCCTTTGATGCTGCTGATGACGCTGGCTGGTTATTGAAACTGGTGGTGGGGCAAAATGGAAAGGGTTTTTTTTTTTTGGTGTTCTGTGTGGTAGCCGCATTTTGGTCAGCGCTAGAACCGTTGGCTACATACTCGAGTAGTGATTACCTGGCATGCTCAATGGCTCCTGGCAATTTCCTCTCGGCTTGCCCTTCACTGAAGCCTTTTTGTGGTTTGTTGCCGATGGCTGGGATACCCGCGCTTTGATGGTCAATAAAGGTACTATACGATACTCGAGTGGTATCACTCGGCCTTGTTTTTCATTGGTACGTACAATAGTCTGGTCTTGGTCTATGAAAACCCTGCAATGGTATTTTGCGATACTTGTATCAGGGCCTAGGAGTGGCTTTTTGTCTGGTGGGAGCACGCGAGGTCAGTGTTTCGTATGTATCGTTCATTAAGCATAGGCTTCTTTTCTTTTCTGACCGATTGAGCGAAATGGTTCTGCCGAACACCACCCATGCCATGGATAAAGTAGTGTTTTGATAAACCCACCTCGTGTCGAATAAAATACCTTCTAGTCCATTCAGAATTCTTTTTTCGAGGAATATCTTTTGAATGCATTGCAGATTGTGCTGTTCAATCCTCACTCGAGTAGTAGATATGCAGGACAAAGTAGCTCATTCTGCAGCTAGAGTAAATTGATCCGGACGTCCAATGTCGTCTCTTCAATGCTTCCTCTTAAGCATTTTCAATCCAGCCCCACCAAATCTCCTGGTTGGGGGGGTTCGTATGTATTACGAAGTGGATTGAAGCTCAAAGGCTCTTCGTGCGAGTGTAGAGTACGGTGCAACGAATGGACTATCCGAATTTTAACCATGAAAGCGGAAAGCCACAACCACATTCTTTGCGCTTATGTTCAATTGGTTAGTGTCATCGGGTCTACGGTACGAACACCACATTAAAGACCTTAAGGGGTGGCCGTATTTCGTTGTACGGTTTCAATTCTGGTTAAGGAGATCAAATACTTGGTAGGAATCGTAGCACAATAATAATGGGTTATCAAATGCTGTCTGTAGCCGAGAGGGAAAGCGGACGGCCATCGCAATAGAGCATTATTAGCATAGTAACAGGACGATAAGTTAATGTACGTATGTATGTATCTCTCTCTCTCTCTCTCCCCCCCCCC
>QLOI01001721.1:10997-23187 GCA_003313605.1 Tuber umbilicatum | reverse complement strand
CCCCGGCCCAGACAGGTTACACTACCTATTGTTTCTGTACTCAGAAGTGCTATTTACCACGGTTGGCTGGGCTGAGGAATGCACCACACAGGTGAGGACAGACTTCTTTTGCTAAAGCAGCAGAGCAAAAAGGAAAGCCAGAAGGCCAGAATAATGCATCGTGGAGGCCATGAGCGGGCAAAAAACTCAAGCTGTAGCGAGCTTGGAGACGAGAATGGGAGTTGTAGCGAGCATCGAGGTTCTCAGCTGCTGGGAGGTCATGGTTGTATAAGTGCTAGTGGCGCTTCGGTCTGTGCGTGATGAGCTATGACTTCGAGCAACTAGGTGAGTGTTCCGCCAAAACCTCGACACACAATTCTTCTAGGCTTTGCCCAATTGGCAATAGGTTGTTCCAACCTCACATTAAACCGTACCGACATCCACACCGAGATTTCCGGTGTTTAAAATTAACCCAGTAAAACTTCAACGAGCAAGGGCGAAGTTAAACACGACGAGAAGCCCCCCACACAGCAACATACGAGGAATATTCTTTGACATCTAGAGGTAGGTTACTTGAAACGATGGAGACTAAGTTAAGTGCTAACTGTTCGGCCAGATTTTTCGACAACGCCGAGCGATGGCACGAATCAGAAGAAGAAAAAATGAATCGGGAAACTTCGTATTTGGAGATTGCTCTGGCAGCCGTGTAGAGAAAAATCTTTAACGTGAAGTATAGGAATCGAAAGTTGCACCAGCTAATTGTATGTTGGCAGAAGCCAAGTGCGGGATTGAGGGTAGCAGAAGGGATCCCATCAAGGCAATGAAAGAGAGGGCTTTTTTCCGGTTCCTACATTATCCCCAGTTCGAGGGCTATGCTACAACACTGAGTGTAGGCTTTACAGGGAACGAGGTTGACAACTTAGTCTTGTACATCATCGGTCCGATACTACTCAATTCCAAAAACAAGACAGGCATCGAAGGCTACAGGATATGAGGTGGCGGGAATATAAGACATACTAATTAAGAAAGAATGAGTGGGGATCAAGAGCAAGGAAAATAAGTAATAAGCCATTAAACAATTCTCCCTGTTACTTGCACGGTGTGATAGGGTACTCATATGGGCCCGGAAAGCTTTAACACCTGAAATCTAGTTAGTACCAATGCCCAAATCCCAAGGCGACGAGTCAACCGAACAGTCCTCCTCAGGAAGAACCCACGGCCCATAACATGCCGCTTCGTAAGAAGCAAAAATAAAGAGCAAATGTGCGCTCGGCCGTTCAACGGCCTGATGATGACAGCCGCAAACTCAGATCAGCTGGTGGCATGTGAGTGTGAGTACGAGTATTAGCTGAACAGCTAAGAGTACGAGGGTCGGGCAATAAAGAGTGGTACGGAGGCGGGGTATTGATGTCGGCGGTTTTTGTCAAAATTTGTGGTAGAGCACAATAAATCTGGCCGGAATCACGAACTTTCTATTACTCAATAAGGGTCTGGAATGCTGTCTTCTTTTAAGCAGATAGATTAAATCAGAATCTGTATCCTCGTCCATCAGTTACATTTCTTAGAAGATGGCTGGGGCAAGAGAAAATGGAGATCTCCCAGGGTCATGAGTGCACTACAGCGAGTGAAATCTCTGTTCCGTCCGACATTTCGTTGCATAACCCACGTATCGTGCAGATGTTAGTATTGTACAAGGATCTCTGTCTCAGGATTAGTTTGAGCCCCTACTATTGGTCCGCTTGATCTCACAGCGCTTATGTTTCAGGCTCATGCATATATTCGAGTAACCTACACAACCAAAAGTGCAGCTCATCTTCCTTGGTTCAATTCAAATAGTGCGGTTTCCCACTCCCTCTCTTCAAGTAAATTTTGCGTGTATTTATCCCTCTTTCGCGCTTTTAGCGGTTTGCATTGACTTACTGTTACACTAAGATGTAAGTCTTAGCTTACTTTTTTTTAACACCACTACGGCCCATAAGTCACATTGTCACAACGGGGATCCCCCACCCACCACGGCCAGTGCCGGTTGCACATTTCACTAGTTGATTTCGACGGATTGGGCAACCCACTTAGATTGCCCCCCAGACCCGGCGATCTCCCACTGCATCCAGACAACGATGGATGGTATTCAGTTCTTGGCTCATGGAATGGTACCAGCGATAATCCCGTTACTACCAATGAGCAAAACGAAGTAAACCCGGAACACAACAACGTCATTCTTATTGCTCCCGTGAGTCCTTCCAAGAGCGCCCGCCGCCGTCTCCCAAGCATTTTCTGCGAATACCACAAGTGCTCCGGCAATAGGTTAGCAATTCCCCTCCACCATACACCGTGCCCGCACCAACTGCACGATACTAACTCTACTCTACCACTTCTACAGTGGCCCTCATACTTGCGCCCCGGGTAGGTTTACCTGCGAGGCCCCGAATTGCTCCTGGCTTGGAAGCTTCAAGACAAAGCAAGCCCTCAACCGGCACTGCCTCGCAAAGCACCTCAATGACCGGGTAGATTGCCCAGTTGCGGGTTGTGTGCATGTCGGAGATCGCGGGATCAAGAGGGCGGATAACTTGGCTGCTCACTTGTTGAACAAGCACAGTATTCCTCACTCTAGGCAGCCATATGAGAATTATACTCGTCGGTGTCAGGATCTTGGTATCGTTAGGGGTTGTTTTCTTATGTTTTCCAGTTGATGGAACGTCTTTCTCTCATGTGCTCCTTTGTCTTCCCTTGGCCTTATCCTGACTTAGTATTTATCTGCTCTACTCTTGATCTTTACTCATTCTTTCTTAATTAGTATGATTTCTTATCTTTTCGTCATCTCCTATCCTGTGGCCTTCGACGGCTGTCTCGTTTTTGAAATTGAGTAGTATTAGACCGATGATGTACAAGACTATGTCGTTAACCTTGACCCCTGTAGGGTCTACACTTAGTGTTGTAGGATAGCCTTCTAACTGAGGATAGTGTACTAACCGGGAAAAAATCCTCTCTTTCATTGCCTTGATGGCATCTCCGATACCTTCAATCCCACACTTGGCTTCTGCCAACATACAATTAGCCGGTAAAACATTCGATTCCCATACTTCAGGTTAAATACCCCTCTCTCCACAGCTACCCGAGCGATCTCCGAATACGAAGTCCCCCAACCCCCCTCTCCCGATTCGTGACATCGTCCGGCATTCTCGAAAAATCCAGCCAAACTGTTAGCATTTGGCTCGGTCTCCGTAGTTTTGAATATGTCAAAGAATATTCCTCATATGTTATGTCGGGAACTTCCCGTCGTGTTCGATTTCATCCTCGTCAACCGCTGTTTCACTTGGTTAAGCTTAAACACCCGAAATCTCGGTACGGATGTCGGTATATGCCACGCTGTGGCAGGCACTCCCCGTGTAGGTCGTGCTCTTGGTCGGATTTGGCAAGGAAACGTGACACAGCATTACGTTTTACGACAAGTTCATTCCTTTCCTCTTATTTACTCCTTCATTCCTTCACCTAGCGCCCCGCCCGTATATTTCCACAAATCCCCATTCTTAGCGCTCTCAGCTTTCTTGATCCTCTTTCGATTCCCCATATATGCCGAGAGATGTGCCCGGTGTATAACTAGGCTTCCCTTCTGCTACCTGCACACATATATTAATGCTTCTGATCGTTAAGGATGGCTCTTTGTCTCGCCTCGTGCATTCTCTCTTCCACCGGTATCTGCATAGTTTGTTGCGTTTCGCGAAAATCACGATCTCGCTTCCGGCACTCTATCCATTGCAGGTACCATTTGTGAGACGAAATTGGTATATAAAATTGCGCAAAGGAGATGCCCGCCTCTAACTTGTACGTTGAAATAAAGTCTGTGTGAAGCCGTTGTGTCGCGAATTTGAAACAGACTAAATTACGGGACAAGGAAAACTCTTATTTTAACGTCACAACGGCAAGCGAACCTCGGTCCCAAGAATGCGGTTAGTTACAGTACGTCACCGAAGATCGGGTAGCAGGGTCACTCAATCGTTATCGTTATCGTGGTGGTGCAGATCTTATCCCAAATATGGTCATTGGGACTTGCTACTCCAGGGGGGGCCGGGGGGAACAGGGATGTCCAAACCTTGAGCCACGCCTTAATTAAGCTCAATACGGAATCGGTAAAACTTTCTTCTAGAAAACTACGACTGTACGAGTACGGTCCCAAGATCGAACACCGCTTACCCGTTGAACGAGTAGGCCACTTTCGCATATTGCTAACCCGTAGAGTAGTCAATAAAGCGCGCCACATAGCAATTGTTCAATGAAAATTCCTCCCCCTCCTCAATGAAATGGCAACTGAACGCAGCCGTTATGCAAACGAGATCCCCACGGACTAAACAAGCGGAACGGAGAAAACGATGGATGAGACAACCGATAGAAAAGCTAGCTAAAGACAGACCAGGATATCCATATATATATGGATCCGTTAACAGCTCCGAATATTGGGTCGAACCCGGAAACCGAATAAAACAGCGCCTACGAACTAAGGCCGAACGACAAAACTGCACCATGCGACTGCTGAACCGCATGCCTCATAGGCAATCCAACATACCTCACTCCCCTACTCTATTCTCCGCTCGGCTTGTCCTCGCCACGTGAGTGCGATCCTGCACTTATCTAAGCAGAAGTACGACCCCCGAGCTCTCTTTCTCACCAACCACCCGACATGGGAGTCTCATATCCTTTTCTCTCCACATAAAGGGTTTCCCCCGATCCTACCTTCGCTTCGGCCACCCCAGGCTGGCTGGCCTTTTGGATTTTTTTGCCGGTCGCGGTTTATTGGTTACTGCAAAATAAGAAATATTGCCAACCTTGGCGTTTCAGTTTTATGCTCGTTTGCTATCGTTTCTATCCCCCAAAACCGGCGGATACGGTATGGATAACACGTCAACTGAAATAGGATGCCGGCTTCGTCACCCTCTTAGCTCTCATTAAATGTTTCCCTTTCCTTTCTTAGAAGCGCGATATGTGGGGTAGATCGGATGGGCCACAGCCCAAATCGGTGCTAAACCTGCTCAGATAAGTTAGTAAAATTGGCGGGCTATTTCTGTTGGCATGCAAATCTGTATGGCATTGAGGTTTGATTAAGGCACAAGACGGATGGCGAGGTGGTGAACCGTGGAATAGGTGGAACTTTGGCACTGTGTAAGAAAAATAGGGGATGTATGGCGAACACCTTCTTTCCCTTCTTCTCCAGCGTCACCCCATCCCGACTAGACTAACGGTCAAGACTAGAGTATAAATAGACCAGAGTCAAAACACCCCGATCCTTCCATACTTCACCACACCTATCTCTGTTTCTCCGCGCATGTCCCCATCCCTCCACACACCCCTGTAAGAATAAAGGAATGACATGTCCAAGAGAATTATCCGTAAATCCTTAAATCCCTAGATACCCGTCACAATTCTAAACAATCCACCAGAATCCCACAACTTCCCGAATCTTCCAGAATCTTTGATCGTCAATCCACAGCTTCTAGCGTGTGGAGTTAAAAGTCATGTTTTCAGATCTTCTGTGTTGAAACATACTATGGTTCGACCTACCCTTTCGCCATCCTCACCGCAATCCTCCAGTGCTGGAAAAACTCACACGTGCTCGATTTAGATGGTGAAAATGTGGGACGTTGTAGATGGGATGGGTTGGCGGTAGGCGCCGATTATGTATACAAGATTTGTGTCAATGTAGTTTGAGTTTTCCAGATCGCAGGAGACCCCGCACACCTTATAATTGCATTGTTGCCTTTTCATTTGCAAGCCTTCCTTGTTTAGCAAACACTCTCTACAAAAGACTACAATTTACCTTTCTTTTTGGGATATCGTTCCCATACAGCCCTGTGCTTTTCTTCACTCCGCAGATAATATCAAACTCTCCTTACTCCTTTGCCATTCTCCATATTACTCCCGAGTAAGATTGGAGGTATGATACCAGCGCTCAAACACTTGGCCTATATACTTCACCCGGTTGACCCACTCGAGTATAGTATTAACCTAACTACCCCTTCTCCCAGGTGATCTCATGCCAACTGGAAAGCTTACCACTACATACATGCATGAGGGGGTAAAAGTTAGAAAAACTGAGTAAAAGATATGCCAGTTGGTGAGAAGCAAATAGATGGATTAATGTGAAATAGGAAATTCGCTTTGACGCTCACACAGCGCGAGGAGTACTCATATGGACCCAGGAAGCTCTATTAACACCTATACTCTAGTTAGTATCAATGACGAAATTCCAAGGCAACAAGCCGAATCAAACAGGCCCCCATAGGAAGAACCTAGAACCGATAACTCACGGCTCTACAGAAGGAAGCAAAAATATAAAGGAAATGTGCGCTCGGCCATTCGATGGCCCGATACTGAGAGTGTGAGTGTTAGTTGGCTGATTGAGTGCACATGGGTTGGGGAATAAAAAGCGGTATGTGACCACGGTGACGCTGATTTTCGTTTACACCTGCGGTACTGTACAGCACAACCAATTCGCCTGGTGATATGAACCTTCCATTATCCAGCAGGAGCCTAGAAGCAGTCCCCTTTTGGAAATTAGAGTCTAAATCCTCATAAACCAATTATATTTCTTAGAAGTCGACTGACGCGGGGGGAAATGGGGGTTCGTCTGGGGCTATGATTCTTGGATGCACCACGCATAATAGGGATATTAGCACTGCTCCGTACGACTTTTTATTGACTGACCCTTGTACTAGTACTGTGCCGATGCCAGTACAAGGATCAATGTCTCAGGATCGGTTCAAGTACCCGCTATTGGCCAGCTCGATCTCACAGCGTTTATGTTTCAGGCGCGTTCACTTATTCGAATAACCTACACATAACCAAAAGTGTAATCCATTTTCTTACGCTCAACTCAAATACTACCGTATTCCCCCTCCTTCTCTTCTGCTAGATTGTGCGTGTCTGCTCTCTGGTTTTTGCGCTTTTGCCAGCTCACATTAACTTACTGTTACACCGAGAAGATGTAAGTCACGGTTTGCTTTTTTTTTTAACATCCACTGGTCTAAATTTAACGCAAAAAACCACCGAAACAGCCCCACATGTACAACTCCTACAATAAACAAACGCTTCTTCGATAAAGGACGCTGTGGATTTCAGCTTTCACTCGTTGGTTTTGACGAATTGGGCAACCCACTTGCATTACCCCCTGGGCTCGGCGATCTCCCCCTCTATCCAGGCGAGGATGGATGGTTTTCAGTTCTTGGCTCTTGGAATCTTACCACCGGTGGTTCCGAGACAGCCAACGGTGTAGGCGAAGCCAACCCCCACCTTGAAGCCAACATCGCCATCCCTATCGGTCCGATAAACCCTCCTGGGAATGCCCGCCCTGGTCTCCCAAGCATCTTTTGCCAATACTACAAGTGCTCCGGCAACATGTTAGCAATCTCCCTTTATCTTATGCTATACTCACACCGACTGCATAACACTAACATGTATTCTACCCGCTCCTAGTGGCCCCCATACCTGCGCCCCGAGTAGGTTCACCTGCAAGGCCCCAAATTGCTCTTGGACTAGAACCTTCGGGACAAAGCAAGCCCTGAACCGGCACTACTGCTCAACGCATCTCAATGACCGTGTAGATTGTCCGGTTGAAGGATGTGAGCGCGTTGGAGCTTGGGGGATCAAGCGGGCGGATAATCTTCGCGCTCACTTGTTGAGCAAGCACCCCAATTTCTCCCGCTAGGCCGCCACATGTGAATTAGGGTTCATGGGCGTCAGGTCTCTCGGTGTTAGGATCACTATCATAGTATCATCTGTGATTTCTGTCGTCTTTTGTGTTCGCCTAATTTCCCGAAACAGTCTCCCTCATTTCATCTCTTTTGTATCCCTTCTTCTCGTCTCGATTTCACATTCATACCCCGCCACATTACAATTTATATTCTTATATTTCTACCACTTCGTCTCTTGTAGCTCCAAACACCTGCCCATTCTATGACGAGGTCATACCTCCATTTTTTCCTTTGTCTTCCCTCGCATTGCCCCCATCCCCTAGCTTCCCGTATATCAATGTGCTTGGTTCTCACTTTCCTCAAATCTCTTTTCTTTTCCTATATGTTCTCAGATATAGGTCTCTAGTATACAATCAAGTCTCCTCCTGCAGCTCCCGCACCCGTACCAATGTTTTCGGTCATTAGGTATTCATGACTTCTTTACGTCATGCTGCAGGTTCTATTCTTTTGGTAAATCGGCGAAGCCAACCGGGAGACGGTAAAGAAAAGTTGACGGAGGAATCGCACAGTATAATAGCGATTGAGGATCAAATTACTCTATAATCGTGTAGGAAAGGGGTATCCTGTGTGAGAGAAAAGAGGTCCTGTTCCCCTTTGCTGACCCCACACAGCGCGAAACTACAGGAACCTTCCCTGTGGGGTGGTGGCGCTTAGCGATGCTGGAACGCCACTGCCGTTGTCGTGAGGACCATTTGCTCGTCAATTCATAAAGTATGGAGCATTTCGACTACCACCCGGGGATATTTCTTTGCCGAATGCTCATGAAAGAACGCCAAATCCAGGAGAGGTCCCATAATACCAAACGATATAACTCCCAAAGATAAAATTGATTATAATTTCTTGTTTATTCTTCACATTGTTGTCCATAGCGCAATTTCCAGCTAATACCAGGATTCCAATAATTTTCAAAAAGGTGGCAATGGGGGGCTAGTAAGAGAGTATGATACCCTGGAAATTCTAATTCTTCACAAAGTTTGTTGTAAAGGTTGGTGACGGCCCAAAGGTTTCTTGTTTGGTACTTTAGATTAGCTACTCGCCCTACATCCTAAAGTCAGCGGTATGGTATACAGAATAAACTAGCTGGCGTCGTCAGCCTCTTAATCCAAATTAGCTTGGAAGGTATTTTCTGTTCCTTCCCTCGGTGGACGGTGCGTCAGCCGGGCCGTATTCCCTGTGGGTGGGTTGTGCGTGTCTAGCTAAGAAAGAAAGTTGGTCTATCATGAGCGGCTCATAGGCAGAAAATTCTTCACACCAAGGTCTCTAAATTTACCAAACAGGAAATTTTGAAGGGCCAAATACCCTACCCAATACAGCGAAAGAGCGCTCCCGACAATAACCTCCCCTCACCGGTAGTGCCGTAAAGTGGCGCCGCAAAGGTTACTCCTCGGATGTGCTGGTAAGAAAGACGGATCAATCAATGTTCGTGGGAACAAGAATCATGTTATCCTCTAATTCTCACGGATTCACGCCACGGCATTGATAAGATACCTAAAGCACCGTAATTATCTGTCGGTCCCGATAGCCTAGTCCAAGGTATCATAGTTTCAGCAGCCCGAGATTAGACAGGTTTATGAAAGTTTTTTCATGGAGACGCCCACTCACTTTGACGATTGCCTGTGGGGCGGTATTTGTTTTTGTTTCTGCTTCATGTTGCTATCTGCCATGGATCCTTCTCCTGCACCGATTCCATCAAAGTATTCAAAGCTTGTGAAAAAAATCAGGTTATTACTAACCTTGTCACCTAGAGAGCCGAAGGCCAACCACCTTGGTAGCACGCTCCGGACACTCAGCCCAAGCCGGTTTATTCCATAAAGGCTCTGGCGAATAATTGCGGCAAACACCTAACAAGAACTAGTAAGGGACGGCAATGCGCACATACTTGTTCTGTACTGTACTTGCAGCTCTCAGGCTCATGTTCACTGCCAATGATTCGCTGGGTCTCTCGAAATCTCCGGCTTATGCATATATCACATTGCGATGCATAAATAGCCAACACAAGCCAAAAGTGCAATTTACCTTACAAGAGAATATTAAAAAACCCGCCGCTCCCCCTCCCTCTATTCTACCAAATTTTCGGTTCCCGACTCTAGTTCTTGCACTTTTAGCTGCTTGCATAACCTACTGTCACACGGAAAATATGTAAGTCTCGTTTGCTTTTTTTTTTTAACGCTCTACTCGTAGGTTGCGACGTGTCATCGGACAATCACCCTCTGCAACCCCCTTCGCACTCGCACTAGTTGATTTCGACGAATTGGGCAACCCACTTGGATTGCCCTCTGGACTCAGCGATCTCCCCCTGCACCTAGACAAGGATGGATGGCATTCAGTGCTTGGTTCTTGGAATAGCATCACCGACAGTTCTGAGACAGCCAACGAGGTAAACGAAGTCAATCTGCAAAACAACATCGTCATCCCCATCAGTCCCGTGAATCTTTCCAGAAACACTCGCCCCGGCCCCTCAAACATCTTCTGTCAATACCACAAGTGCTCCGGAAACAGGTTAGCGATCCCTCTTTACCCTACGTTATACCCGTACCTACAGCATGGCTCTAACATGTGCGGTACCCACCTTTAGTGGCCCCCATACTTGCGCCCCGGGTAGGTTTACCTGCGAAGCCCCGAATTGCTCCTGGACTGGAACCTTCAAAACGAAACAGGCCTTCAACCGACACTACTGTGCAAAGCACCTCAATGACCGTGTGGATTGCCCAGTTGGGGGGTGCGTACATGTTGGAGATCAGGGGATCAAGCGGGCGGATAACTTGGCTGCTCACTTGTTAAACATGCATGGTATTTCCCGTGCTCGGTTGCCGTTTGGGAATTAGGTTCGCTGGTGTCATGATCGTGGTACCACTTGAGGTGATTGCCATCTCACGTGTTTGTCTGATGGAATAGTCTCTCTCTCATAATCTCCTTTACACTCCCTTGGCCTTACCCTGCCCTTCGTTCCCCGCTCATACCCCTCTCGCTTAGTACTCCTCATTTTTTTTCTATCCCATATCTTGCAGCCTTTCACGTTTGCCTGGGTTGCGACAAGCACATACCTTCGCTATTTCTTTTTTTCCCCCCCTTTGCCCTTTCCTTCTTTCTTCATCCGGCGTCTTGCCTCTATCCCTGTACAAATTTCCATGCTTAGCGCTCCCAGTTTCCTTTGCCCTCTTTTGATTTCCCGCATATGAAGAGTTATAGGTGCCCAGTCCACGACCAAGCTATCCTCTTTCAACTTTCCTTCACATATTGATGCTTTCGATCGTTGTCGCTCCCCACAAGCTCTATTCCATCGGCACCTACATAGTTTCTTATGTTTGCGAAAAATCAAGGTCTCATTTATAGCACCCTATTTATTGCAAGTACCGTTTGTGAAACGAAACCGGGACACAGAAGTGCGCCTAGTGGTGATAGACGCATGAGAGGTACCATCGACCTGAGGTGTGAGAAATACGGGAGATACTCGCCTACCGCTAGCACGTTGAAAGAAAGTAGGCCAAGACTGGAGTAAGGCATCCAACACAAACTCAAATCTGGTTATTTTCGGCCATTGTAGGCTAATGTATTTCACCCAGTTAGCGATCACACCTGGTAAATGATCGGCCTCGCTAAAAGGTAACAGGTTCAGGTACGCCTGTGGTCCCCGTGTTCCAAATAAGAACTCTATATGTAGATACAGGCCCATGGCTAAGGCTTTCAACCCGTTTCCACTCTGCCAAAAGCAGCACTTTCATGTTTTGTAGTCACAAATCTGCAATCCAAGGTGAACCCTTCAAACCTGCAAAACAAGCTACAAAAAAGGGCACCTATCCCAGTATCAATAATATACTTCGCTCAAATGCCCAAAATCACGATTCTCTTAAACAAAAAAATTGGGATTTCTAGTTTCCCTCTAGTTATACCTTAATAGTAGGGGAAGCTTTTGGAAACGGGTAAAGAGTTGGCATGAGCCCGTGGTAGAGGTGGTAACCTATATTCCTGGAACTTCTTGGATTTCAATATTGTTGTTCTCGTTCCATGGTCTTCCAAAGTATGATACCAGTATAATGGTTGGTGCAATGGCTCACCCAGTACAAGCACGATCGATAACTGGGTGAAACATGTTTAGCGAAACCGTTGTGTCGCAATCTGAAACAGATTACGGCGGGTACCTTATTTCAACGCTCTGGCGGCGGGCGAATCTCAGCTAGCTTCGGGAGTACGGTTGGTTACGTCAGCAGAGATAAGGTAACCGGGTATCTGCCGCTATCATAGTTGTGCAGATCTTACTCCAAATATAAACGGTTCAGATTGTACTGAGTACCACGCGCGAATGAGCTCCGGTATGGACAAATATTTATTTCTTCTAAGAGGCTGCTGCCCTCATACAATAGAGCACCACTTAACGATTGAGTGCCCGGTCACTCCCATACGATCCCGATTCGCAGGGTCCCATAGTCAATGTGATGCTCCCACCGACACCTCTCAAAAAGAACCCCCCC
>QLOI01001715.1:0-32248 GCA_003313605.1 Tuber umbilicatum | reverse complement strand
GGGGGGGTATGTATTACGGTATGCTGCAAGGATGCGAGCTATTGATGTCGGGGGTTGATAGGGATAGTTGGCAGGGCCTCACACAAGACCTCGAGGGTCGGCACTTGATCCCATCGGTGTTGGCTGACTGTAGTGCTTTTTCCTCATTCCGGTGTCTTGCGTGCAGATTTCCCTTCCTTCTTGCCGCTTCTCCGGGTTGCCGCGCTTTCTCTCGGCAGGGGTTCGCTCTTGGAAAGCGGATAAGAGAGTAAAATGCTAGGCTGTGGGCATAGAGCAGCGACCTCATTAGGTAGTCTGGAGGGGTGCGGGGTCCTTTTTTTTTTTTTTTCGGAGGATTGGGGATAATACCCTTAAGGCCTCGGGAGAGTTGGAATCGATTACCTCCATTTGCGGCTGGCCCATCCCAATAACCAGCGCCCGCGAGCGGCGAGGCCGTTCCAAATTGAGAGGGGCCCGGGGTTTTTAGGCCCGGGTTTCCCCAGAGCCTGAATGCTTCATGGGTGGTATATAACCGGTATATACTTTGTGAATCGGAAGTAGATATTCCCAAATTCCCACAGATGCCCTCGCATATTCGCCCAGAAGATGCAATATGGGAAGATATCTTCTGTAGGACAAATCTAGGGAAATCAAAGACATTCACAGTAGCGTGGATGCTGGGCCATATCCCATCGCTCAATATATTCCTAAAATGTACTCGAGTAGATATGATAAATCGCTCACAAATCCGCGTCACCCAACTACCAAGCTATCCCTCCCACTGCTTCAGTCTCATTACAACCCCTTCAACCCCTCGTGCTTTCCCTGGGGCCTTCCACTGCATGACTCTCCAACCGTGCTTCATCAGAAAGACTCCTCGTTGAAAAGTGTTTCTTCTCTCGTTGGCCCTGATTATCAGGCTGGATACAACTTATTCCGATGAGAATAACATTGTACACTCCGGATCTTCTCTGTTCTGCGTCTAGCGGGCCTTCAACCCCCATGACCATAGGTAATAATGGCGAAGATAACATGTCACTCTGGTAGGTGCAGAGAATTTGGCGCACACACTAGCGTTTCATTCAATCCCTGAGAATATATACATGTCCTGAAAACTCCGAATCCACGAAATCGGACGAATCATGCTAAATCACTCGGAAGATATTGGATTTTGTTGGAAATGGGGGAAATAAAATAGATGGCCATTACGGAGGTAATGATTAATAGGAGGGGTTTGCGAAGTGAGCAGAGATGGCTCAGGTGGAGATGTGAACTTTGTATTGTATGGACAAGAGTAAAGAGAAGCGAGGAAGGGTGTGTATAAGAAGCAAGGAAAAGAAAAGATTGACTGAGAGAGAAAAATAAAAAGAAACGTTGGGGGTGAAAAATTTTCACCGCTTACGCGTTCTCACACCATGGGTACGCAAATCGCCGTAGCTTCAAAGTACGGTTATATAACTGCAATTTTCAACAGATTTGGTGTTGGAGGTCTCGTGTGAGGAGCCGGAGATTGAGACGCAAAGTACAGTACAGTACCGTAATAGGAAAGATATGTGGGGCGGTCTTGGTAAAGTAAAAAGAGAGTTGTTGCTTAATTCTTCTTGGCGTCTATAGATGCACCCAAGGCTGACCGCATTATAGCCATCGGTAGCATCTAAATACACGAATGACTCTTCTCATCTTCGGGATCCCGATGTCCCAAGCAGTTTGGCCAGACATTTCCTACTTTCCATCACATTGGTGTAACTCTTCAGACATTTGGTGTTTATCCGCTGTATACACCAGTCCTATTTCACCGCTAGCTTCCCTCTACTAGTAATCTCGTTTCACAAATCGGCTCACCCACTACTAGTCCTTCCTTCACTACCCCTTTCGTCATCGGATTGCACTTACTGCACTTGACGTTTCTCGTCTCTTCACCACTCCTGTCTTGAATTCGCCACCATACAGTGTTCAAGACGGGCCCGAGGTGATACTAGTAGGTACAGTACCCCACTCACGGGCCATCCCAACATACCCTAGAATTCTAGCAAGGAATAACTCCACCAGGCATCGAGTGCGCCTTAGGCATGCAATCCTCTAGCTCTGCAGATGGAAAATTAAACTCTACAATCACCCTTTGAAGTGTCCGGGGCAATCAAGCGAGAGCACGCTACTATGGAAAATCCCTCGAGCACCGTAGGCGGTCAAGTCGCCCACTCGCTATGGAAACCATCAGACTACCGTAAAATCCGGTGAAATCCACAATCTCGGCAAGTCCTTTAATCTCTGAATTCGGAGACAAAGACTCTTGGAAAGGATCGGCCCTTTCTCGACACAGCACAAAATCAGGCCTCGGGGCGTAACCATGGGGGTGGTTGATCTTGGCGCTTTTCCGGGAGGAGGAAAAATGTCAGGCGAAGACCCGAAAAAATTCTGACCACAGAAATACCATGAAATTCTGCTCTCATTAGGCGAGGGCCGGGGGGCCGGTGAGAGCCAGTTCGCCTCACTTGCCCTTAACGCCAGCTACGAACCGCAACCAAAATGAAACCCCCCGACCACCAAAAAGTAACTCCTAACAATAATTCCCAAAAATATCCCACCCACCAGTCCACCATACTCCTCCATTTCCCCAATCTTCCTCTCAGCCCTCACTATCTTATCCGCACTATCAGACCCCTCAAACACCTTCTCCATAGCCCTGCCGATCCTCCCAGCCAACGCAAGCACAAGATCAACCGGTGTATCAACCGGGAACTTCCAGGACCCCGCAGTCCCAATCCCTCCCGATAGCCTGACATAGATACCCGGATACAGGCTGCACGCCGCAGCCGGAGATTCCTGACAGATCCAGCAGGACGTTCTGCTAGCGCCGATTTCGCGGAGCACGGTGGGGAGGATTTGTGTGTGGAAATGATTTTAGTGATCAGGGTGGCTTTGGGGTGGGTGCATTGGGGTATTTTGGCCCGCTAGCTTGGGTAGGTGAATGGGCTTGGGGGGGCTAGGTAGGCAGTTGGGGTTGATGGGAATATCTGTATTTGTGTTAGAAAAGTGAGATGTTAGATAAAGGGCAGGAGGAGTGGGTATTGGTGAATCATGCCTCTCTGATGCTATGGAGGAAGTATGTTTTCCTATCCGGACTGAGCTTCTGAACTTCCCGGTGGACGCTAGCCACGGTGATATGGTACTTCGCAGTCTTTCTCAGTCTCAATCGAATTGTCCTTTATCACCGTACCGATTCCAGGCAACTGAGCCAGGGCATGGCACCTAATCACCTCTCCGAAATAAATAAAACTCCACATTTGCTGCGATGTCGAACGGAACGCCTGGCCGCGCAGCCAGGATCGCTTGAAACAACAGGGTCAGGATGCTCTCCAGGGATCTCCCTGGCGGGAGGTCATTTCTCCCGAGGGTGTGACACGATTCTGTCTCCGCCGCATCCCGGAGATCATGGTCAGCACGAGTGGCTCTCGGAATGATCCCGTAACTGCCGTCTCGGCAGAAGCGAATCAAGAGATGGCGGGCTTGGCAGATGAGTTCGAAGACCTTGCACTTGCACATTCCTAGAGCACTGCGGAGGTCTTCTGTTGCTGGTTTTGGCAAGGGGTGGCCTGCACTGCGGACCGCATAAAGTTCATGACAATGGCCTTCTCGGTCTCCGTGCATGGCCGGTCCTTCGAGCACGGAACCATACTTCGATGCGGTCGGCAGCTGCTCTGCATATCGAGATGGCGGCTGCGTCGCCACTACTTTCAGTCACCAGGAGTATCGACAGTAAGTTGAGGATTCTCAGGAGAGTGCTGGGTTTGCAGGTGCGGTAGGTGCTAGACGCCGCCGGAGGGGCGAAATCGTTTTTGGGCTGGGGGAAAACTTCGCAGGGGGTGTGAGCCGTTTGCCCCATTGATGGGGGAGATCCAGGGATATAATGGTTTTGCTAATTTCGATACGCCGAGACACTAGTTGCGGGAAAACGGGCGAATGTTGAAAATGCGGGATTGTTGAAAGTGTGTGAATGTTGTAACAGGTGAGGGTTGGAAATGAGTGAAAGCTAGGGAGTAGTTGGATACTCAACACCCTTCCTCCTCGGCCGGTGTTGAGGTCACTCTGTCAAATCCTCCCCCACAAGTTCCCTTGTAAGAAATTGTACTCGCGATCGTGCTCAAATATTCCCTGTTCTTGCGGTCATGAGTGACACCTCATGACTGCTTGAGTCCCCATGTCTCCATTCTTCTTTTCTACATCGCTTCCGTTCTATCTTCCGTTCTATCTTTTCCACTCAATTCTCCCCTCATTATTCCACAAGTAATCCAAGCTGCTCGCTTGCCCCGGAACCATTCTCTTCTTTGCTACTCGTGATATCTCTCAACACCCCTCGTTGAGGAGCTTGTTTTGCCTTTAGTGGCAGGATTACCGATTTCGAAAATGTCGTCAATTTGTCAGTTCTTCAACCCCCGACGCTAGGGGCTCAGGTTGGCTCTCTAACTGTGAGGAGTGGATTTCGAAGCTAGAAGAAGGAAAGAGGGCCCTAGGAAATTGCCTCCATTTTAAGCAATATCTACGCAAAATAGTCCTGTATTCTCAAGAATCTCTGAAACTCTCTCCTATATTTGTTGGGGCCGTTCTGTTGCCGTCATGGAGCGCCCCCCGAAATGACTACCTTGAGAGCGTTGCGAGTTTCCCCGGTTTTCATGGGTACTCGAGTAGATCGGCAGAGCTAGTGAATACTTGTATCCCAAGAACTAGAATCCCTAGTCGGCCAAAGCCCAAACCTGCTCAGCACAGCGGGTGATCTGGGGTGACAGATCAGGCCCTGGTATACTCGAGTAGAGGTTTAGACTGGACGGCTAAGGTATGGTAGCGAACCCCTGGAGCACCGTACCCAAGTACGGTAGTCCAATACGTTATCAGTACTCATACTTCGTCACGCGCCGGTAGCAGAAATTGGGGAAGGTTGGACCGGGCCGGGGGCAGCACTAGACCAATATTGGGCAAAGTACGAGGCCAGCACGTATTCGTGCGCGCTAGCCTCTAACGCCTCCCCGACCCCCCCGAGATTGTAGTATTATGCGGGGGGTGCCGTGCCAGAAGTCTTAGAGGGGGAGTGCGTAACCCCCCACTTCGACTATTTTCTTTGTAGGGCAGCAGACGGAGTTCGCCTAGAGAGACCGAGATGGCGTCAACACAACTCAAGGACAAAGTTCAGCAACCCGGTTCCCGATCTTACATACCTAGTTGAGGTGTAGAAATCATGAAACCCCTAAATGACAACCTCAACTATACTCTAATGCCTTCACGAGGGTGTGATTCTGCCGCCCCGCTCCTTGAGTACGATTTAACAAGGGTGGTTTCAGGATTCTCGATAATTGGCCACTGTATGGCCTGTTGAAAGGATCAAGTTTAGGAGGCCGATATTTGCACGCAAACCATTCTGTGGCCAGGGGGGATACAAACTTCCCCCTATCGTTTCCGGCACCATACCTAGAGGAAGTGTTACTTAGCGTGCTGGGTTCCGGGGCCATTCTCCGGGGTGTGGCACTAAAGTAGAGTAAAGAAATCATCGATGAATGAGGACTGTGAGAAAGAGAAATTGACGGAAACGGGAAAAATAAAGAAGAAGGAGAAGAAAGACAGCTGATGCCCTCGTGGGGGGACCGCTCTTTATACAAGTCCCTAGTATGTACGGACCGGACACAGGGGGTATTCTTGGCACTGGAATCTCAGCTCCCAAGACCCCGCTGTGTCCGGTCTGTACGAGTACATGTTAGGGACTTATAGACACCCTCTCTTTTCTGATGATTTCATAAGGGGAAATATCAACGAGTGGGGGTGACGGGAGTTCCCGCGGGGTTTCGACTCACCTTCTCGACTCGGCCGAGGATTTATCCCTATTATCTCTCCATTTAGCTTAGTGTCGGGCGGGCGTCCTCACCCCACGTTTCTAGGATGTGAGGAAACCCTCCTTACGGCACCCGCACAGTGTATCCGAGGAAGGGAATGCAAGTGCGGGCGGCTAATACTCGAGCACAGGTAGAGAGCTCGCGCAATGAGTTTGCTTCTTGCACAGCCTTAGGTTTTATCGGCGACCATCTGGCTTTAGGGATAATCGTACGCTCCGCTATAGCCTCAAAATCAAAAGTATTGATGATCGTATCGAGAGGGGGCTTCGCAGGTCGCTTGGCCTCCAATTCGGAACCCCGCGAGATTGGCAATTCCGAGGGTGATAGGGGACCAAGGGGCTTGAAACCGGGCGGCGGTGTTTCAAGGAGAGAGTACGTGTGAATACTCTCGTAAGCACCCGTAGCATCAGCTCCAGCATAGGAAAGAATTACTATGATATTATTGATTAGTAAAGCTACATAGAGAAGAAGGGTGGACGAAGGAGTACAGTACTCTCTACCCCACCGGGATGCTGTGGCAGGAATTCTGTCACATCGTAAACCGTGCCCTTGATCATTATCCAGCAATCCCCCGGATTAGCGTGAGCAGCGACATCCTTCAGCGTATACATGGCTTTCGAATTGTTTACCGACGTATTATAAGAGTCGGGGGGGAGCTGAGCTTAGCTTCGGTATTTAAACGGATGCTCGGGGATACAACCGTTGAACAGCCTAATACCGAAGACACGCGACCTTCCCAAGCGCCGTATGCAGCCCCCACCGATCGGCTCGTGCAGGGTGCTGGGGTTACTTGTGCTAAGATTCGACTACGGTACCGTACGAGTACGGTATTGGTGTCATAGCAAAAATATATATATATATTTTTTGTCGAGTCCTTGAGTTTATTTGTAAAGTATACAGGAAGATCCCGGCAAACGCCCTAAAGTATGGCCCGTGGTAATCGGTGGCGATTGTAGGGTAATGTTGTACTGTACGGTGCCGGTGCAGAATTTGGACAGGGTGTGTATCCCGCGATCGTGCGGGGCGAGGCTTCGTCCTATTAGGCAGCTTGCGCCAAAAGTTGGGGTTTCGGCCGGCGGGGTTCGAATGGTGTTGGTGAGAGTAATTAATTACATTTGCCCGGACTCGCCAGGAATGGTAATTTTTTTCGGCTTACTCTGAGAATTCGCAGCGGACTGGTGAGAGCTAAGGGCACAGGTACAGTACAGTACAGTGCGGTACGGTACTGTACCTGCGAAAACGGGGATTCTTGTATGCAACAGATGCATCGTAAATTAACCTTCCACTACAAACACCTACCACTTCATCCATCCCCAGGGAGGGAATTGTTAAAAAAAAAAACACATTACGTGTTTCGGCCACTTTTTTAAATCTATTTTAGAGCCCAGTTATGGGGAATCCACGGAATAATAGTGGCTTCAAAACGGGTGTCCCTGTTTGGACAGAGGGTACTGTACCCGGACACAGTACGGTACAATACAGTACAGTACTACACCAGTAGTGGTGGTCCGGCAGACAAAGCAAGGTCCGCTAAGAATCTTGGGATAGAAGTAGGCAGGAAGTAAACCGCCCGTGAAAGTAGAAGGGATGCGCAGAATATTATTGTATGAGGTTCCATGACTGTACCGTGATACCATCCACCCCGCATGGTATAGGCACGGTATCGTGAGAATATCTTCCCCGTTGAGATTGGTTTGAAACCGCATATTTTGTGGATCATTATGTGTATCTCAACTCCCGACAAGTTTGCCTCTGAATGAGATGCCACTCAGAATTTACCCGAGGTAAAACACCAAACCCAATCTCACGATCACTCAAGCCGAACTTTGGAGTGCGAGCAGATTTCACGGAGGCTGATGGCCCCCACCACAATCTGGGCAGGTAGTCCCAGCGCCGTGAGCAATCTAAGCTCCTGAGGGGAATATAGATGAGACATGCTTCGGAGACTGTCTCTGATACCTGCGCTTGACGGAAAAGCTTATTTTTCACTTGCGAGGACATGGCATGATGAGAATTGGGTTAATCCCGGCACCGTTTCCAGAAAGTCGGTAGGGTATAGTAGTGATGCTGTGGTCTTAGATATCCCATGCCCGACCCATCTCAACAGTTTGCCCGCTCTTCCCCAACCCTTTTCCCTCCTTGCCCATCTTCACCCCCTCCCTTCTATCGCCACCTCTTTCATGCCGTCTATAGCCGGTAAGAGGAAGAACTTGAGTGATAATCCTCTCCGCGACGTTATTTGCAAACCTTTGCCACCTTGATTGCTGATATGGGGGTGGGACAACACTCTTTTTTCTCTTGTTGCTGGATGTTCCGAAGCCGAGGGATTATAGAGCGATCATCGTGTCACCAGAGAATAAGCTTTTCCAATTTTCAACCTTCGCTGTGGACATTTCACGGGCTTACGTTTACTATTTGTGTTCAACAAGAGCACCCTCGTTGCGGCCAACTGCAAACTTCATGAGAGCAGACGGTGGATTATTTGTGGCCCCAATTTCGTCCGGATGCTGGGGCAAGTGGAACGGCGCAGGTCGAATTCTCGTATGTCTGGCGTCTTGTTCGCGCGAGCAGGAGGCAATCTTGATTACCACAAAGGTGTCAATTCCTGAACATAGACCAAGCTGTAGGGAGCCATGTTCATTAGGGGACAGTTCCAGGTGGTAGAAGCACATGCCTTGAGCAATCTCGCTTCCTTGATTCTAACAACAGTACCCGCTTTAGCGAAGACCTCTGGGCATGAATCCCTAGCTTTCACTTAAGTCCCAGCTTCTGGTATTCTCTGTATAATTAACATGGATGCTTGGATGTCTTTACCCGGTGATAAGAGATAGCAATTCTGACCAACGGCATTGCCAACTTACATGAAGAAACGGAAAGAGGGTCCTGCCAATCTTAACACAATCTCAAGCTTAAGATATAGGTCCCTCCTTGGGGTGCCCGTAGAACCAGCAGTTAGTATTTGCTTAGTTTGCGGCGCTGGAAATGGTTGACGCAGGGCTGAGGGCCACGAACAAAAAACAAAGATGTTTGGTTTCAACCACCTTGTGTCTGTGGAGCAATTCTTGCGGGTACAGTCCACCCACTGCCACTCAGAGTGCTCCCGTCAATGCCGCTGGCTGTTTAGTGGAATTATAAAGTTTTATGGAGGTTCATGGGCTCGCTGCCTTTGAGGTCTCCTATTAACAATTATTTGCTTAATAGTTTAGCTTATTACGACCTACTCCAGAGAACACCTAAAATCTAAGATTATTTTTGCAAACTAAGGCCACTATCTGCATCACTTCAGGTTCTAGGTTACTAAGCTCACCGATGAAGTTGATCAACTCGGGTTATTTTGTTTTTCGTTAACACTTTTTCTCTTTCCTGAGTAGGGTCTATGTGCCTTCAATAGAGAGCCCATGTTTAACTCTTTTATCAAGTATTACACACACCCCCCATTTCTAAGTGTATCCACGCTTTTTCATCCTAACTTTAGGAGGTCACGGTCGCGACGGCATATTCCGTGACATGGGTAAGCGCGGGGAGCGTCGCGACAACTGCAGAAGCCCTACGCCATCGTAGGAAACACTGACTTGAAAAACGTAGTTTATGCCTTTCTCCCCATGCGCCCTTGTGCAATACTTATATGTGATCCTACATATCGCCAACACCAATATCGGCGGTGTCGCAGCAGCTCTATGCGCCGCGGCGGAGACCGTCCCCGTCGTTGAAAATGTCTCAGTGTCCGAAACTAGCCCGCTGTCGGGTAAGACCCTCTCGGTAGTCGAAACTGCCCCAGTCGTCGAAGAGGTCCATATCCCCATCTAGCCCATAGAGGTCACATCCTACCTTGAACCAAGTGTTGTGTCGGCCCAACCTCCTACACTCAGTCGCCCCTAGCGGCGACGGGCACAACGCTGCTTCCTACAGCACTGGCCACAGACGTGATGCTAGCCATGGATGTGGTGACTTTTAGTCGGGTTGTCATTCGTTTCTAGTCCCCGCTCTAGCCACCCGCTCCTGGGGGATGTTATGCCAATGAGAGAGAAATGGGATGCCATATCTCAATCGGTCGATCGATTTCAGTGAAAAGGAATTAATTTTATTAAAAATCTTACCTAAGTAAACCCCAATTGAGCCGGTGGGGCCCCAGCCACAGCGATCTGGTAAAGACGTGCATATCAAAATGCCCAGAATCGTGTGGGTCAAGATGGACTAGTGAGGCCACCGTCCCGACCAGAAACCGCCGTAAGATAGCCCCACATATTGCAAGGACTGGGACGGGAGGCCAGATTTATCCCCCGTGCGCGTAGACTGCGATTCCTGGTGGGGCCATGCGAATCCGGTGGGTACAATGTTGTCAGGCGTATCAACCGGAGGATCCTGAGGTATGTTGCTTCCCCTATTAGAGGTTGGGCGGGTTGTGCTGATGGTTGACGTATATTTTTGGAGAGGCTTAGAAAATTAGTATTTCGCCGAATTGTACTTCTCTTGGAGGCATGTTGGGCGTCCTTGATGTTTATATGTTTTTCCTCTCCTTTCCAGCAATGCCTATGCTAATGGTGGTGTTCTGGGAGATCAGCATAAGTGAGGCGGTTTCGGCCCTACTAACCAGAGTTTGGTGGGCGTAACTAAACAAAGGCTTGACTCTTTTTTGATGGTTGGAAAAAGCCGTGCGGTCCCTCAGCCCCA
This sequence comes from Tuber umbilicatum, assembly GCA_003313605.1. Taxonomy (NCBI): domain Eukaryota; kingdom Fungi; phylum Ascomycota; class Pezizomycetes; order Pezizales; family Tuberaceae; genus Tuber; species Tuber umbilicatum. The sequence continues at coordinate 21,719 of QLOI01001715.1, read as the reverse complement.
CTTGCCGCGGCGGCTCCAAGGTATACCGGTACCGCTCTCCTAGTGCCTATAGTAGCCTACGAACCAGTCACATCCCCTTCACCTCACTTATCCTTAACATCTGGTATAGGCCCTGTCCGGAGTAGTTGGGTATAGGCGGCGCTGGAAGCTTTCCTCGCATGAATTGTAGCCTATCAAGTCTCCTGTTGCGACCTGCCAATTGAGAACTTGTGATTTCTTGTTATCCGAGTGACCTCCTGTGACATTTCTTGGCGTTCCCCAATAGCGCTTGTCCTGATGTTTCTTTTTGCTCCCATGTGCCCCTGGACAGTCAGCTAGTGGGTACTTCAGCCTCTTTATGCAAACGCAAAAGGAAAGCTCCGCTCGGGGAGTTTGCTCTTTCTTTTTTTCATATTTTCTTTCATTCGCTGCTCCCACGCGGAAACACTGACTCGCTGTGCTGGTGTGAATATCTGCTGTAAGCAAGAGCGCTGGGTCGGAATGTGATTTTCCCATTTCCCACCTAACCCCCTTAAAGAGTAAAGAAAAGCAGAAAGAAAAGAGATACTTGTTAAGTGAATCAGGTTGCAACAAGACAATTCCCCATTTACCCCACCTACTACCTACCAACTCGTCTGTTAAACTTGCCACTTCGCCAACTGTGGCACCGTGAAAACGCTTGAGACAACCGGTATCAGGTCAGCGGAGATCAGGCTGTTAGATTATAATAGGCTTGGTTTGATAGGACAATAGAACTGCGAATACTGTATGCATACTTGCTAACTAGATCCAACACATCCAGTGGGCCAATCACACCGTAAAAACTCGAATAATTGGCACTCGCGCTTAGACGTGCAAAATTCCCTTTCTTGGATAGGGGGTTGATAATAATGCGAAAACTTGCCCCCTCAGCCCCCAAAAACAATAAAGTATCAGGCCTTACCAGTAAAGGCAACTCCAACGTTCTGCCACGAGCAATTACCGTACAAGCATTCGAGTTGTTACTTGTATGGTACGATGATAAGAGGAGGCTAATCCTTCTCGGGAGCTCTTGCCTCTGGACCCGAAGATTGTAGGAATGGTGGAGATAGTGTACTTGTAGTTCAAGAGTATTCACAGTATTCGGGGTTTAGTTCCCAAACCCAAGGTAGAAAACATCACACTCGAAAAAGAAGTGAAAAAAAGCCCAAGAACAGAAGCGCGCTTCAAATCGCCCGACTCTTTTTATTCCCAGCATTATTATTCGACGAGGGATCGCCACAAACCCGAGTATGGTACCGACACAGTACTAGTACTGTACTGTACTTGTACAGTACCGTACGGTACTCTGAAAGCTTATCCCTTCAACAATTTTCCAAAGACAGGATAAACCCCCTCCCAGCAAGTGTCGCAGAGTTCGTGCTTTGTGCTACATAAAAGGGGTAGTCTAACCAGAAGTGAAAGCTGTACGACACTAGTGAGGCAACTCCGTTCAGTAAACTCGAGCACAGCGAATCCCGTATCAAACCTCAACACCCTCGCGAGCGAGGAGTGAGTTTGATAGGGCGTGAGTCAAAAGTGGCCGTCACACCAGCCAATAAGCTCAAATGAGATAATACTGCAGTGGGAAGGAAAGGATAGGCTGTGTTTTTTTTATAAAAAAAAAACCACCCCTTTTTCTATACGAACTAGTCTTCCTTTCATCTATCATTCGTTTCCCATCAGTCTTTTCACTTTCATCATCGGTTTCTTGTCTCGAAGACGGGGTGCGGTGTTACATTCTTTTATCCGTTCTATTCGCTCTTTCATTCTTTATAAACATAATTCATCATGTGGATTAGCTTTTTCCTACTCTTCGCTAGCATCGTGAGCGTGAGTGCTCAATCACGGGTGAAGCCCGTGGTGATGCCATTTGCACTGCGTTACGGTCAACATACTTTCGGCGCGTGGTTCGGTGTTCCCGTCATGGTAGGGAGCACCGAGTTCAACCTCTCTTTATCTACCGCGTTGAGTAGGACTTGGATTCCGGGCGCTTCATTATGCGCTCAGGATTCCAACGTGACGGAATGCACCACTTCCATGGGCGGGACTTGGAGCGGGGATATCGGCGCGGGAACAAAGGTGGAGGACGAATTGTCGGCGGGAGTATACAATAAGACATTGTCGGAAAAATTGATCGTCAACGGAAAATTCCTTTCCCAGGAGGGGGTCGGAAGCACCATCACCGAGAGCATCACATTGAAGTCTAACACAGGAGTTTTCAAAATGGATTCCCAGAGTGTTGGTGTGGTGAAGGAGGCGGATAGGGAGTATTTTCCGAACGGGATTTTGTCGTTGCAGCAAATGGCGTTGTCATTATATTCAGGCGGATTCACACCAAGTCCTTCGTTCCATTTGTATCATGGCTACGCAGCATACTCCAATGATTCTGTCATAGATCTAGAATATGCGGATGAGCTTCGGTATATTCTTATCTTCGGGGGTTACAATAGTGCTGTGCTGGATTTGAACACGACCCAGCAATATCCGCTAGTCAAGACAATGATAAAAGGAGAAGATAAGGATAAGGACGACAACTCCACCACCAGTCCTCTCCCCCCGTCCCAAGATGTCGGATACCGGATGGAAGTATTACTCGAGGACCTTGTCTATCGCTGGACAATAGGCGGTGGCACCGATAACTCCCTCGTCACCGGGCCAACACTTGCGGTAATAGACTCTACAACTCCATACATCTGGCTACCAAAGTCGGTTCTGGCAGCGCTCGTTGGCGTCTCGGGTGTGACCTGGAATGACACCTATAAGGTTTACCAGCTCCCCTACTGTGGGAAGTGCACGGAAGCGCAATCAAACGCAGGAAGTGCAGTCCTGGATTTCAAGTTCGAGAACAACGATGGCGTACCGATAACTCTTAACTTTAAGGAATACATGGCCGTAAAGTACGTTCCATTCTCTGGTTGGAGCGATGAGCAATTGAACATGTTGCAGATACGGGAGCTACCAGATGGTAGCCCCATAATTCTGGGGCGACCTTTCCTAGCTGTAGTTCATCTCTGGGTAGACTACGCCGAGAAGTGGTTTGCCATGAGTGAAGGCTACCAAGGACTCAACCCACTCTTAGGTTCTGTGGTAGTGCCCTGGGACAGAACAAACCACCCGTCCATCACAAATTCCTCGGTCCTTTTAGTAAAGTCCTCGGAGGACGTTTCCCCTACGGGGTCACCCTCTTCATCCGGAACGCCAAGCCCGGACTCATCCTCTCCACCAAAGCTCAAAACCTATGTCATAATCGTCATTGCCACTAGCGGCGCGGCCCTCCTAATAGTAGGTGGATTCCTCATCTACCGCTGCTGTACAAGTGCGGGTAGAAAGAGTCTTCAGCCACACAGCATAAACGTTCCCGCGAACCCATACGATCGCTATGAACTCCACAACACCTCTGCTGGGTGCCCTCCCGCGGGACCTCTACCACAGCAAGGGCCCCATCAACTGCCTTCGCGCCCACAATCCCTCAGCGCCAGGGTGCACGAGATCGCCTCTCCCTACATGCAGATACCCGAGTTGCCAACTGCGGTATATTACCCACCTCCGCCCACTCACCCACCCCACCGGCAGCAAGAGGGATACCCTCAGGGGGGGATGTATGCGCCACCGCCGGTGTATGAAATGGGTTCGAATAAGGGGGTCTATTAAGGTATATTTCATGAGGTTTCTTTTTTATGTTTAGCGAGCGTTATTTTCTGGTTGGGGTTTTTTTTTTCCTTTTTTGAACGGGAGTAGGGTTGGGTTTTCTTCCGAGGGTGACATAGTTTGATGCTACCGTTTCTTGATGAATTTTGGATAATCTGTAGTTGAGGGAGTTTGTATGCAGTACATTGTATCTAGGATTAATCTGTGGCGTCATTAATGGGGTGGATAAGAGCAAATTTCTTGGAGACAACTTGATGTAAACCGACCGTATGGCTCTAAAGAACGGTGGATCAAAGTTCAATTACGGGACGAGAATACTGACCCCCTACCAGCGCCCGAGAGCCCCGACCCCCCCACCCTTATATATGAAGTTTGGAATGTCGGCCGTAGCTCGGAGCATATGATGGGAGAAATACTGCTGCGAATGTTGTATCTTGATATAAGAGAGCAAAGGAGTAGGTCATCAAGGTTGGTGAGTTGGTGCCCACGAAAGGAAGAGAGAGGGGGGGGGATTTTTAAGTAAATATAAGGAGAAGCAAGCTTCAAAGAATATAACCTTGATGGCGGTAGAGGTTTATTGGTACTTGTAGCATCACTCAGTTGGTGCGATCTTCCTCGGTGGGTTATGTTCCCTTCGACACACCTCAAAACTCATGTCTTCTTACACACTTCCTTAGAGAAGGGTATGAATAATTCCCCATAAAGGGCCTGTGGTACATGTATCGTCCATTAGGAAATATACTTTCGAGTGCTGTCTTAGGAACTGGTATAAGGAGCACCAATCGGAAAGCGTAGAAGTCCTATGGAATTTGATCCAACGAATATGTACCGGATTGTGAAGTTTAAAAAAGCGAGGTGATTGGGTCTGCTGAGAAGCAATAGGGCTACACCAATTCATCACGTTTGATAGCCATGGAATGGGAAATCGGGTACAGTACAAATCGGATCCTGCCACCGGTAGTTATGCACCTGTCTTCCAATACCATCGCTTGTCATAATATCTTTACTACCGTGTCAAAACTAATGTTTTGCCGGATCTTCTACTGGTAGCGGGAGTCAGTGGGACATCGTTCGCATATATCGTGTGATATCCCGTGACCATCAGCGCTCAAACTAAACCAAATTAAAATTTTAATAATAATAATACGAGTATTTTGATAATTATTTGTGTAGGGGACGGTAAAAGAAAAGAAAAAAAATTCTATCTAATGCTAGGATAGAAAGATCCACCCATCCACCCGCCCAAAAGGAAACCCAATGTACGGTACAGTACAGTGAGAAAAATAAAAATAAAATATGAACCAAATCCTAAAAACCATACCTGCGCATGGGTGGATATATATACAAGGGGGGGGGGGTATCATAAAAAAGCGCGGGAACTCCATATCCTTAGATTCTTCGATAAGAAATTTAAGATATGACACTACGGCGATTACCAAGATAATGCGGTAAAGTTCAAAAGCATGGGCTCGGGTAGAGCATACCGCTTTTTTGGGACTGCTCTTTTGCCAACCATGACTTTCATACCTGTTTATTATCAGCACCGCTCCTCACCAAAGCACAGATGGGCGAGGGGGAGGGGGGGAGAAACGTACCAGCAGTGAAAGCCAAAGCCCAAGACTGGCTCAACCCATCATCCAACAACCCCTTATCAAACTCCTTGGAACTAAAGAACTCCCACGCAGCCGTGGGATTGAATGTCGCCACATTTATCGCCCAAATGCTTTTCCAGGGGTTAGCCGGCATCCCACCCAACCTCCCCCCATACGTGTCCTGAAACTCTGCCTCTGCGAATGAGGGGTCCCTGATGTACTCGCTGATCGGCGTGGTAGGAATCATGTGAATTCCTTGAATGGCTTCAATAGCAGGACTAAACCAGGTAGCATAATCAACACTGTTCTCCCAGAGAATCCCGCACACAAAGTTCCCTTTCACTTCCTGTGGTTGTACCGAGAGTTGACTGCCGGCCAGCATGTACATATTCATGCTATTTCTCATAACCCCGAGCATTAGGAGACCACGGCCCTCAATGGCCTTGTCGTTGATAGCAGCGCCCCAGAGTCGCATTCCGTAGGCGTAGTTGTAGTCTTCCGAACTGGATTCTTCGTTTCTCCCGTCGGCGAATTCATATAGGCCTGCGGCCCAACTGTGGCCGTGGAACCAGTCGAAGTTGCGGAAGGGGATGTATTTGGTGTCCCTTGGGGAGGGGTTAGCCGTCTCACGGATGAAGGTGTTTATATAGTCCTTGTTTCTTGCCACCCAACTGTCTACGTTGTCGATCCTGGCATTGCTGTCAATTTGTGCGTCTAACCAGGCAATTATTGCGCCGGTTTGGATAAAATAAGAGTAGTGGAAGTGATGGTCATTGTAAAACATGTTTCCGAAATCAGCGTTGACTTTTTCGGCTGGCTGGCCCGCTTGTGTATGGTAGGCGTCCGAGACTATTCCTCCGAACGCAGAGTCGTAGAAAAGTCTCGGATTCACGGTGTTTCTGGTAAAGGGATCGAAAGCGGCTTTAAGCTTGTCTAGGCATTCTTTTGCCAGGCCTTCGTCTATTACAGCATCCCAAGCTGAGAGACAGATATATGCTGAGCGGGCGAGTCTTTTGCCCTTGAAGTATGTTCCTTCGGCGTTCAATGCCGTCAGTCCCTCCGCTATCTCATCCTTGATAACCTCTTTGACGACGTCCTTGTCTGCCTGTGGTATATCTTTTCCCAACCCTAACCCGAAGGTAATTTCGCTTGGAAGCCCATCCTCTACCATTTCCAGATCAGCGCTGGAGACGGCTGTCATTGGTCCGTTTACCCTGCTGTCTAACTTTAGTCCTGTCATTTTCTCCCTTAAATCTCCAGATAAAGCTGCGATATGATGCGGCAGTCCATAAACTAATGGCTGGCCAAAGATTTCTCCCTTCAGGAGACTCTCTCGGTGGTAGCTAATAGTGTATGATCCTGTGTTCTCACCATTCAACTTCATAGATGACAGAACCGCTGATCCCGGGTACCAGCCAGCTGCCCTATCGTACACTGCTTCATCCTCCGTGATATCCTTTGACCCTCTTGAAACTTTAGCACCCTGGATAACGGCTCCTTCGTATTTTTCCTTGAGCGCGATTTCTACTGTGTCGCCTAGAGCTTTAAACTGTGCGTCATCGCCGGTAGTCCATTTTTTTCCGTCGGAGAAGATATACAAAAGAACGATATTCCCATCTTCCAACTGCATTCTAATCTTCAGGAACCTGCCATAGCTCCCAGTAGCTTGGGTAATCACGTATCTAGGAGGAGTATGGATGAATATCCTCGGAGTAAGATTTGTGTAGACTGCGGTTGCAAACGCCATACCCTGACATACGGGCATCCGCATATTACCACCGCCACCTGATAAAGTCACGTTCAAACAGAACTGATCTGTGGGGCGACTTGCGCTAAATATCGGCGGCGGGGTGAACTCCTTCGCAGAAAAGTTTATCAATGCTGGATCTCCTAGAGGTAAGTTATAACTTTTTGACGCCGTAAAACTGGTCGCCGACTTAATGAATACCTGTTTGACCCCACACTCAATGGATTAGCTCTCGACTCCACTCCGGTATTTATGTCTAAAGCTAGTTAGAACATTCGAGTGAATACCTACCCTCGCACTCGCCTCATGATGCACCACCGCCATTCCCACCTGGTCGGGTCCCGACCCGCCAATTCCATCATCCCACCGAATTCCATACGGTAATGGAAACACCGTCTGATTCTGGGATCCCATCACGAAATTCTGATAATACTTATTCGTATGCATTGGGCCCTGGCCCTCGGCTATATGGCACACATTCTGTGGTTGCTGCTGCGGCTCTGAGCATGGATGTTTCGCCTGGGTCCGAAAAATAGGTAAAGGATCGTGGTTGGATACCGGAATTAATAGATCTATAGGTTTCTTGAGGATATCTTCTGTTGCATTAGGTAACGGTGCGGCCTGGGCTGTTGCTATTAGCCATCCTACCATGAGAATCGTGGGACGCATGGTTTTTTCTGTTTGTTGCGGGGTTTTAAGCTGGCCCGCGGGTATATTTGTATTGAAAGTAAGGGGGGCTAACCAGAGCCCCCAAGAATAAACAAGAAAATAAAAAAGTAAGGAATGTGGGAGGTTAAAAAATTCCACAGTTGAATGTTTCAACCATTGAAGGATTGGAATCTGGTGAAACGAGGAATGCAATAGGCTGGGGTAGGTGAAGATTACAGTAGAAATTTTGGGGGAGTGGGGATAGATAGTCAGTCATGAGAGGCTTCAGCTAGTCCGAAGTGTTTTATTCTGTTTTCCTCTCCGGTGGATCGTTTGCTCCGCCAAGTACTATGTTGGTAAAGGAACTCCGTCCACTGCAAATAGATTGGATCTTATCGATACCCAGCTATGGATTCTAAGCTTTCAACCCCACAAGGATGGTTAAATTGTGCAACAACAACCGAATAATTCTCGGTGGAGTTGTCAGGATACTTATATCGGGTGTGGCATCTCGTGTCTTTTTTTCATTGTCGGATGCTCTCACGTCCCGACACCACCTGGGTGTGCTATTGCCAGCTGTGTTTTCGGGTGTTTCGGTGGAGATTATATCAATTCCTACCTCTGCCTGGGTCATGGAAACTTACTACACCTTACAGAACTATATAAAACCCTTCTTAAATGTTATGTCGGCTTAATACAACTATGCTTGATCCGAAGTTTAGCCAGTGGTGATACTGAGCCCTAGTTAACCTACGCAAGACTTTCTCACCTATTCCTAACCCCCGCTTACCTCCTTACTCGGGGGCCAACTTCCTAAGTCCTAACATAAAGCAAGACAGGCCTTAATCCGACCTCTCCGGAAGGCGACCATAAGGATTGCTCGAAGAACTATTAAAATAGAGAGTGCCTACTCCCTAGCGGGCCCCGGTAAAGCCTATTAGTATACCACCCTACCTTACTTCTCCAATCACTCTTTGAAAGACTCAGTGCAATTGTACTCTTCTCTACTTCCATTGGTGATGCGTAGTTTCTCGGGCTCCTTCCGGTAAATCCAGACTTTCACTTGTAGGGCATTATGATAGAACTGATTTCAGAACCACGGCGTTGTGCGCTCAGTCTAGTATTGGAGGTAAAATGCGGGCTCAACTGGAGCTGCATAATTAGTAGTTGTTGTACAGTACAGTACTGAATCTCCATTAGTTAAGTGACTTGTCGCCACTATTTGAGTTGGGTTGTGTCATCTGGCTTGTAGTTACGTAAATAGTGCATAAAGGGAGTGAGCATTGGACCGTATTAACAATTCTGGGGTGTGAGGACCTATTTTCCACGCTATGGAATTGTCAAATGAATCAAGCGCTTTTCTCACTTACTGGTGACCGGATTAAACCCGGTGGGGCACGATAATATGTAGGAACAAATAAGCCCTAGCCCTGCCGAACAAATATTCCCGACGCACAACAAACAGGTTCAGCATAGGAGGTCTGCGTATGGTACCAGCCGGCAAATGAAGCTTAGTCATCAGATAAATAACGCTATGTATGAAATCCGAAGTAGTAATGTAAATGCACGCCCCCACCCCCCAGCCCAATCCCGACATGCCCACCGGAACAAACCTTGAGCACCAGCATGCTAGCTACCGCCGCCCCGTTTACAAAAAGACGAATTAAGCCCCGCCGCGAACTCCCCCGGCGAACGTATTCGGCGAAACCCAACCCCCCGTATTCAGCCCCGAGTGACCACTTATGCCTGGGACCACTCGGTGGGGACTTTAACCCAATATCCTCTCCCCTCTCCCAATCAGTCGCCCCGGTAGTTAATACAGCCCACCTGCCCCACCACAATAATTTACCCAGAATCGAAAGAGAGTGCGTTGCTATGCCAAGTCGGGACGGAGCTCAGTACGGTATTAGAATGGGATGAGAAATCAGTCTTACTTTTGGTGGATAATTCGGTGTTGCATACCGGTGCTGGTAGGCAACTGCGTTAGGAAGGGGGGAGTAATGATGAAAAAATTCTTGGTGGCTTGGCGCACTAGAAGTGGCTTCGGGGTCGGAGCTCGGTGATGGCCAGGTGAGGAGTGGAATGTCATGTGCCAATGTCTTGGGTTGTGCTTTTTTTCTTATTTTTTGGTATATGGGGGTGTTCGGGATGGCGAAGAGAATGCTGGTGCTATCATGTCTTTACGAGGTGAAACAGTAAATGGCATTACCTTGTCACACTCGAAATGGCGCTTCTTGTAGAACAGTCAAGTAAAGCATGGCCTAACGGACGAGGGAAAATAAACTCCTTTAGGGGGTCCTTTCTCTTGAAAATGTAAAAGTTTTGGTAGAAACAGCGCCCTAAGACAGATTATTGCCAACTCTAGAGGGCAGCTTTCTTGTAAATGTCTCTGGTATGTTTAGCCACATCCAATTTGGCTGTTCTAGTGACATTCAGGGTTTAGAAAGACAATGTGGTAGGGTAATGTAGGTCATAGCTGATGGTAGAGAAGCCCATTAGTTTTAGGGATTTTGGTATGTTGAACGGATTCTAGCTATCCTTTATGGTCTCATTATTATTTTTAGGTTTCCCCGAAGTACGTGATAGCCAGAGTGCGGTTCAAGTTGCGATGGTGACTAGTGTCTAGTTTCAATTGTGGTTGGTGTTTGGAGTGTCGTCGGGCCCGTCATAGCGTCAGGTGTCAGGGGTGTTATGATTGCAATGCGATAGATGGTACGACCGACCATCGAAAGTTCCAGGAGAATCAGAAATATCATACTAAGACACCAGGTCTATGCTACTAGAGGGCTTTAGAATATTGGCAATTAACGATGTACACCGTAGTAAGTCTTGTATCACATTCAAACTTAATATTCGTCTTATCTTGTAAGGTTATATCGAGTGAGAATTTGTGAGTGTTTTGAAAAGCTCAATAGCAAGGTATCTTGAAAATACCTGGACATAGTTAAAACTCCTTGCAGTTGCCCGATATCCAGCTTGCTCCAACCAGCAATTCCACATCCTCTTAGCTTCAGTCTGTTACAGTATCTCACGTCTATACCCTCCCAAAAGTAACAATCTCCATCCAATAACCCACCAACCCTCACCTCGAAAATCAAAATGGCGTACGGAGAAAGCACCCTCTTCCCCGCAGCGGTTTCCGGTGTCGCTACCAGAAAGCGCAAGCACCACTGGACCGACCCCCCCCAAGAGCGCAAGAGGAGAGTCATGAGCTCGATCACAGACACAATGGAAGTCATCTACCGCGACCTTTTTGATAGGGTGAATTACACACCACTGGACGAGGCGACAGCTCCACCCCTCCGGCACATTGAGCGGCAGCCCCAAGAAATTTCGGAACCTTTCACGGCACTGACTGACCAGCTGCTCAAAGGCGTGGGCGACTCAGCTCACAAAACCGTAGTGTCGGAATTGACGGGCGCCTATTGGACCAGTGTTCACGCCTCTAGTTTCAATTTCCAACCGGTTGCGGGGGCAAACCCCCCCACTAAAAGGGATGAGGAAGCTGTGATTAGCGGAAACCACGAGAGAGCGGGCATGCTAATGAGCCGTTTCACTGGGACTACGGATCCCCAAGTTCGCTATCATAGTGCTTTCGCCCTCGCGGTTGTCTGGTCTAGATACTGGCGTGTGGCAAAATACTGCGGGTGGAAGACCGTAGCAGTACTCCTTTACTCCTCGCGCTTCCGGGATTTTGCCCGCGCTGCTAACCTCGCCCGCTGGGGTGAACTCATGAAGCTTATTAAAGCTAATGTTATGAGCATCCAACTGCTTGGGTCTTTCAACACCCGCTGGCACGAGGCCTTCAGCAACGTAGTTCCAAATGCAGAACAAGTCCTGACCGACCTAGAGAGGATTGGTTATGATGGGCATTATCACCACTGGAGGGTGCCGAATGATCCTAATGCTAGAGTTGCGGAGAGACATAGTAAAATGTTTGAGGTTGGTGACTTCACGAAGATAGGGAATGACGGGAAGGCCTTTGAGAGGGATCCCAGGCTTAAGAAGGGGGCTTTTAACATTGCTCAGCCCTGCGGAGCTTGTGGGAAGGGGTCCAAGGAGTGTTGTTGCAATCTAGAGAATTGGTCGCCAGCTAGGGTTGAGCTAATCGGGACTACTGGGAGAGGTACTGGAGTCCGAGCATTGCAGGTATGCCTTTTTTTCTTTCCACTTTTTTACTTTCCTCCTCGATCTGGTGATGCGGTGCGATGCTGACTTATCGGATAGAGTTTCAAGGCTGGAGAAATAATTGGTGAGTACATCGGAGAATTGATATCTAACGAGGGGGGTGAGCCTGACGAAGACATTTATGTCCTTTGGGGACATAAAGAGGCCTACGAAAGGGACTCTTATAGTACATCTTCTAACCATTACGGTAATTTCTTCCATATCCCCCCCTCCCCTCGCCTTTTCGGGAGCAATAACTAACATTTGTTCTTAGGAAATTGGACCCGCTTTGTCAATCACTCTTGTGATGCGAATTGCGAGATCTACCATGTTGCTCGCCGCGGTAAGATCCTCTCCGTCTACCGCGTTACCAAAGATATTGCAATGTTCGAGGAAGTAACCACAAGCTATGGGGTGGGCTACTTCCTTGGTAGAGGGCTGAAGTGCCTTTGCGGCGCAGAAAAACATCTCCATGAAGAGATGTAGAGGAATCTCACTTGTGTGAGGAATGTGGTTATTTGTCTTAGCCTTTTTGTCCTTTTTGGGCTTTTGTTATGCTTCTCCCACTTTCTTTCCCCCCACTCTATCCTGGGCAATGCTTAATTTAACTTTAGTCTCACCCCTCCCGCTTACCCCCTTCCCTCGCTCCTCCAGGCCCCCTGTTATCTCGCTTTTTTCCCTCCTGTTTTTCCCATTTTCCTCCCTCTGCGGCACTTCCCTGATGTCACCAAGACCACAAGTGATGCAGAGACTGAAGTTCAAACAATATTGCCAGCGGCAGACACTACATACAGTGATGGGCATACTTTATTGCTAGGTCCTCCAATTTGTAGTTAACAAAGATATCCCCTTCCATTAATAATTAATATGTATTTGCAATTGGGTGGACGGAAATTTTAATTTGATATCAAAGCGTCATTCCATTCAGCTTTAGCTTACTTTGCCTAAATTTCTCCCCACCTTTATTTTATACAGGCACCCCAAGCCAGTAAACTTGCAATCTTGCAAAATTACAAGTACTGAACAGTAGGAAAAAAGACTTATTGAAATACCCTCTAAAATCCTAACCCCGGACCCAACATGATACTCAAATCCAGGAAGAAAAGCCACTGCCACCAGTCGGCAGCCCCCCCGTCCCCTCCGGCCACCACTTCTAGTTCGAGGCCTCGCAGCATGCCATAGTCTTCCACAGATCCCCACTAATCATTTCAGCCCCCCACGGGTCCTCAAACTGTCCCCACTTATCCCGGCCGATCCTACTCGTACAGTCCTCGGGGAAATCTGCAGCCCGCTGCCATCGCCTACGACCCTAGTACTGTACTGTACCAGGACTCCAAAACAACGCCTCACCCTGCCCCGCCGGCGGCCCCTACCAACACCTACCTTCCAGAGAAGTCGCAGGACTGGGTCTGTAGATCGTGGTCCCAGGCTCCACACAGCCCAATCGTCTTGGCAGTCTTCCCGTGGAGTGGCTAGGGGCCCCAGACTGTTGCAAACACTGCCTGAATCTGAAAACAACACTCTATGGAAACCCCAGCTAACTTACTTGTGCGCAAACTAGGTTTTAGTGCCGATAAACGAAAAAAAAATAAAAAAACAAAAAACACCAAAATCCAAGGCCGGTTACACCATACCCAGTTTGCGCGCAAGCACGAATACCCTTTCCAACAAGTCTATAAAGTATGATATATCTTGTGTGATTCTAGAAATTATAGAGGTTGCTGAGATGAAAACTTTTTGGGATAGTGGAGGTGGGGAAAAGGCCTCCCCCCTACGACCTCGGTGACAGCAGAGTGTCCTCGCGCATCTGCACAGCATCTACTAAAAACAACACTGAAAAATTTGGCCTAGGGACAGTGTTGAATTTTTTTCCCCCATCTCTTATCAGGGTCGTTCGGTCGAGAGTACCCCCCTCCCCATCCTAATTTATGCTATTAGTATACCTGTCCATTTTTCAGCATTCAGGTGGGATGTTTGAAACCGCCTCATAAGGAACGAGCGGGCCCATCTTGTCCTGTGTGAACATCAGGTAGTCTCACCTACCTACAGAATCTATCTAAATATGAGATGTGTAAGGGTGCGTTTGGCAAACCATGGTTTAAGCTGTTCACTATCTCAAATTATGATTTAGGCCTAAGTCGTGATTTAAGATGTTGATAGTGTTTCGCTTAGCAGTATTTTCAATTGTGATTTGGGAAAATCCCAAGGTGTGATTTGAAGATTTAAGGCTCTGATTTTTCCTCATAGATCTAACCCCAAATCATGATTTGAAAATTTGAAAATTGAAGATCTTTTTAGCAGAGAGCTGTTTGCAAATCATCGTTTGAATGAAAACTTTCCAAACTGCCATTTAGAAATCAGAATCGCAAGCCACGGCTATCTCAGACCACGACGGGCCAAACACCCCCCAAACGCTTTGCTCCAACCAGAAAGAAATACTCTCCAACCTCGTGTGTGCAACACGTGGAGCATCTATGATTCTCGGGTACACAGCAGAGGAAGGAAGGATGAGTGCATGCAAGGGCCGGGGAATACCTAAGTAAATTTACGTTATCGGAAGAAGTGACCAAATCGAGGTGCGCCTGTGCCAATTGGAGGGCTGGCCAAACTACTCGCCAATTTCAAAGATATCCGGACACATTGGCGCCAAGGGTCAGTTATTTTGGCGAGCCCGAGCATTAAGGCGTTCCGGTACTCAAAGTACCAATTGTGGAGCCCGGGCCAGATATGCCTGTTCCCAATTCGCCACGAGGGAGTGTCTAGCTCACCTGGTCCCGCTAGGGACCGAGTGGAGAGGATGGATTTCGGACGGATGAGGGTGGGAGTGATGGTGTGTTCATCCAGGACCCATTGGGGACAAGAGCAGAAGGAAGAGCGAACAAGGGATGTACTGTACGGGATCAGCGCGGGGAAGAAAGGAGCTACTTTTCAACACATTTTCCTTCACCCCTCCCCGCTTCCCTATCAGCTCCCCCCATTTCCACACCATCACGACCAATCCACCTGGGGATTGAGACATTTGGCTACCACAACGCGCTATTGCCTGGGGCTACACTTCTCAACATTGCCCCGTTCCTTCCAACTATCCAAAGTTTCGTTCTGTTTTTCTCCCTCCCTAAAGCAAAACCCTGGGTGAATTCATGCTTGGGGTCGGGGTACTTGAACTCGGTTTGCCCCTCCGACATTTACCGCTCTCTTGTAGATCTCTTGGTCTTTGAAATTATCCTCCACCCACCAAACAGAGAATCAGTACCCGATTCTCGCTTCATTTTTTATTTCTTCAAGCACTGCCCGGGACAAGAACCCCGGGTAGTGGAGGTGTTTCCCTAAACAGAAACAATGTTATCGGTGGAGGGGGTTACCACTGGCAATTTGGTGGAAGGGTGGCGGATAATCATGTCCCCGCTTGTCAATATCGTGCTCCCCTCAGCTACCACGTCAACGCTATCGCTCCCGATGCTACTCGAGTACTTGTATCAACTAAAGTTAGCTTAGTATTGAATTAATTGCTGTCTACTTCGTAATCTTCCCCCATCTCCTCCACACTCCAAAAACACGCCTTCTAATTCAGATAATAATATAGAAGTAGTATTTTTTATCAATTAAATTTTTATATTTTAGGCTCCGCTCACCACGCCAATTTTTTGGCACAATTTGCGCCCCCACTTCTCAATCAATTAAAACGAAAAATATATCAACAGAGGGTGGAAGCCCCCTCGGTTCTAAACCTTGTATTTCCCTACCAAATTTGCTTGTTTTGTGGGCAGATCTAGTCAATTTGTACGCCGTTTTCCAAAACTGGACTTAAGCGCCGAGAATTAGCATGGGCACCCACATAAAAAAACATCACCTCACAAAGGACTGATTTACTTCCATCCCTTCGTCCGTGCTCGAGTATTTACCGATTATCAGAATATTATAGGATTAGGAATAGCTCAAATATGGCGGTTGCGTAGATGTTTTCTACTAGCTAGGTTACTACTGCAAGAGCTCCCAGACTATACTACCTTCGGTGAAGACCTGAGATGAACTTAGGCGAGTAGCCCCACTAAAAAGCTGCAAAATTTGCACACAGATGAGGGGATAGCAGGTGGCCCAGTGCCCCAGTGCCGGCGCTGTGAAACGCTGCATTTTCAGTGTAAAAGTGGCGATCAAAGATGACTTTTGTTACGTTATTTATTTTTGAAGGTATCATACCGAGCCTCAAATTATTACTAGTATTATTATTTTCCCTAAAAAAAAACCCTTGGTTAATATTGTTCGGATGGCGGTTATGAGGGAGTATTACCGCGAAGCTAAACCCGAATAGATACAGCTCTATCAAACTACCCCTTGTCACGCCTCAGTGCAAATTATTCCTTCTTTTCCTATTCTGCAAGATAAGTTAAAGGTACCGTAGTGTACAGTACGCCGCATTCCTCGCTACAGCCACACAAGGATCCACAGGAGAATCCGTACTTCTCGCACAAACCGATCACACCAGTCACAGCAATTGAATATCAAAAGTGAAAATTACTTGATTCCTACCTCCCCCCCTTCTGTCTCTCACTCTCTTCCCTTTTCCGTCCCTTGTAGGAAATCCCCCAAAATAACACTGGTGGGATATCTAGGTTATAATACCATCACCTCCAGTTGTGGTGGCCTTAGCTGGATCACCATCACAAACCGTCACTCGAGAACCTTGTGTCCACCGTGATCAGGAATGATGGCTTGTGGATTCTCACTGAGGTGACCTCATCCTAGGTCAGGAATGGGATTATCTAAGCGATGTTGGGCACACAGGAATAAAACCAGCTTCAGAGAATGGGAGACTAGTAATAAGTTTGAGCATCGTGCCAAGTTCATACCAAGACCGGGAATGAAAGGGCCAACTTGTCAAAGGGGAACAAGTTGAATATAACATGTGACTTTGAAGGAAAAACTGTAACCCAGAACCCATAAAAAAATACATGCGAAAGGAAAGATTAGTGCCCTAGTTCTCCTGTTCAACCATGATGAAATTCCACAATCGGAAGCACCGGTGTTATGGTCGCTGCCCTTGTCGCTGGGAATCGTTACCACTGACAAATCCCTAATAGACAATGTGGACGCCTGAGGTAAGAAATTGGGTGGCGGGAGGGGAACAAAAAACGCGTCGACAAAGAACTGGAACTGGCGAGAGCTGGGGGAAGAGGTGGAGAGAAGGGTGAGGCTGGTGGAAGATATAGCGGAGCTTGAGTGCCCGGGCCCTCGAGTGATATAGTGTGCGCTTTGCCTAATTGGCAACGGGTTTCTCCAACCCACCATCTAGCATGAACATGGGCATGTAATCTCAGTGACTACGCTGGATTTGGATATTTGCATTTATATCCACTGTATCGCTATAGCTATTTAGATAGCAATACGGCAGATTGGATAATATGCTTTTAAATTTTTGGCTCCAGATTTCAACCGCTTGGGGAGGATTTGTGGAATGTTGGCCCCCACTTATGCGCGGTAAGGAAGGGGAGAGCGGGGGCTTCTATGCATGCTTGGAAGTTGATCTTGTGGTTGAGAGGATAAATAAACCGGATAGGTTGGGCATCATAGGGTGGGTTGGAGAGAAATCCTAGGAGGCTTCGTAGGCGTTAGGTTTTAGCCACGAGGGGGTGAGTTGTTTGTTGTGGGGGAAACTATAGTCTATGTTGGGTATGATAATAATATCATAGTAATAATAACTGTTATTATTGTCTACGGCTTGATTTTAACTCTGCACCTTCCAGGATTTTAAGGAACAAGTCATTAGCAGGCCCAAAAAAGGCTGGTTAGTGTTGCTAGTCCTTGACCACCGAAAAAATGTTCGGTTACAGCTTACAACAGTTCACTGATAATTAATACATTACCGTTGTGATGGCGGTTATCTGAAAAGGTGCCATAAAGTGGTAGGAGTTTTCTAATGCAAATACCTAATTTTGTTGAAAATTCCCCTCTTTGTGCCCAAGTTTCCAGGCAGAAATATAGTTGCTATGTATGATACATGACATTGTTTGAAAATCTTTAACTTATGGGTTGTAGGTTATACTCTAATCCTGATATAGACGCCCAAAAACGAAGCAAGGGGGGTAGAGCCTATGCTTGTAGCAGGAGCAATAATAAAAAGTACCCGGAGCTCTCCCGTCGCAATAGGCATTTAAACGCACCAGAGCAAAGAGTCTCCCGAGTAACTCCTCTCACGCCTAATTATCTACCTCCGACAACCTCCCAGCATAGATCAAACCTGAGAAGAACTGCCTGCACGGCCGTACCCGACGACACCATGCTTTGCCGTCCCACCTCTTCCCCGCAAATTACCAGTCTGTCTCCTCCTCGCACTCTCCTCCTCTCGCCGGATATTCTGCTCCTCTTGCTCCCGCCACTCCTCGTACCAAAGAGCGTAGTATGAATCGTTAAAGTCTACTATGTCATCATTGGTTTCGGCGTGGTCTTCCACCACCTCATCTTCTTCCTGGATTATGCTCCCATGTCGGCTAATATGTCTATAAGTAGTATTAGTCTTGCAAAAGGAGTCCCTGGTGTAATTTGATACGGTGAATCTAGAGTCTCGAGGTTTCGGATTAGAGAGTATTGGAGAGCCTGTCAGGGGCGATGGGCTGTTAGAAAATTGTTCTTGGAATCTGTGTTGGTTTGTGGAAGGGCTGAGATTGCGGGAAGCAAATAGATGAAGAGTAGGGGGCGATTGAGGAGGGGGCAAGGCTTACAATTCTTACAGAGGCCAATATCGTCCCTTCCTGGCGCCTTCCGACAAGAGAAGCATATAACATCTGTTTTCAACTCCACTCCTCGCGGGGGAACCCACACGTCACAATCTGCCGGCGCTAGTATTGATGAGTGGTTATCTCTTCCGCCTGTATATCTCTTCACAAGCGGTGGTGGTGGCGGGGGTGGTGGTGGGTTAGAGTCTTCTGAACCGACACATGAAAAGCTCATGTCTGACCTTCTTTTTTTCTCTCTGCCCCCTTTTCTTCCTGATTTTCCCTCTTCTCGTCCACCTCGCCATATCCCATTGGTCGTACTCCTCAGCGGCCTTGAGGATGTCGTAAAGCACTGTGTGTATTGGTTCCCGATTGGATTAGTGGTTAGAACGTGGATTGGATAGCTTATATTCGTTAGCGTTGCTACAGGGCGCCCTTGTTTATGTTTCGGGTCCTCTTTAAGGCCAAAGCAGGAGAAAGATCGAAGTCCCATTTTGATGGCGGTTGTAGCTTTGGTTTCGGTTTTGGAGTGTGATTGTGTTGTGATCTTCGTTTATTATACGAGGCGCTGTGGTATTTCTTTTCTTCCTTCATTCTCTGCCACCACAGAAATCGTAGGAGCTCTTTTATCTATACAGTTTTTGAGGTTTGACTATATGGAAATATGGAATGTGGAAACTACCTTGGGCGCAGGGGCGAACTTGAAAAAAAAACTACCATTCGAAGATATGAAATATCCTTGCTTGAAAATTGAATCCGATTGTAAGTCCTCTTTTGGACTCTTTTCTTTTTCAAGAGGCACAAGTGCAAGCACCATTGCAGACAGACTCCCCGCTCCGAATGTAGAACAAGTTTGATATTGAGACCCTCTCCCCCTCTTTCCTGGTAGTGACGGAGTCACTGACGAGTGATGCAGTGTGCATGTCTATCTCTAAATTATTTCAGGTTATCTTGACCCCGTCACCCCGCCTGTCTTGCCCATGAACATACACGGATTGTGTGTTTAAAATTTAGTACTAACTCATTCTAGAGCCCAGAAACCTACTAAAGTTTAGCACTAATTCCCCTCTATCATACATTGGCTCCTTCCAGTTCTAAAACTGGAGCTATCGGTCCAAGGGCCATACCAAGCACATCAACTATAAATCCGTGTGCCGACTCGAACTTTTGGGATTTAGTCCCGATCAGTCCCACTTCTTTCCTCTTTTGAGGACAACTGAATCTGGAGAGGTAGGGAAAGGAATAAGAAGTCAAGGTTGCACTTACTACAAACATTGGAAGAGCGGGGGCAACAAACGTTATAGCGATTCGGAGGTGCAGTCGATTTAGTTGTGAGGGGTGCGGAAATGATTAACTGCAAAGAGAAAACAAAGGAAGGAAGGAAAGTGAAGGCGCTTACAGCCCCCGACCTCCCACCACTGAGTTTGCCATCTTGGTAGACCTACATCATCTGCCAACCTATGTTGCCAGGCGCCATGTTTCTGGTGCAGAAGCCAACTCGAACCCACCTAAGAGTTTCAGCAGAGTGGGAAACCCCAAGAATCTTCAGTTTGGCTTTACCTTTTCAGGGCACTGACCTCAACCTCTCATACTTCTTCCTCTTCTCTACTCCATCGCACTATTCGTGCGAGTGATTGTAAGTGACTGCCATTCAATGCTCATATAACGGCGATACGCCCAAGCGAGCAAAGCCATCAACTATCACGGCTTTCCGACGATCTGGGGCTCCCACCCCAACTCTCAAATTTCATATTTGACCCCATCCCATCTGCTTGTTTGCCTGAGGAAGTCAGTTGCACATCATCTTACAATCTCGGCAGTTGTAAAGCAAAATGATCAATAATCGTGCGAGGTACTGTAGCAACGGTACGGAACTTGCCAGTATAACCATACATACGGATAACTTTGATCAGGAATGCCGTGGGCACTTTGCTTCTCAAACGCGTATGGAGCAACCAATAAATCACACCATACAATTACACAAACCCCCTTAAAATCCCAAATACTCGTATATTTTTCTCGATTTGAATATGATAGCATGGAGAGGTCTTAGTCGCTGGTTTGCTTGCTTGTTTGCATACCGACTTTGCTGGCTAACATAGCTGCCCAACCGGGCTAGCTCGCGTATGTTAAATACCGGAATTCCAGATCGAGTGTTAATAGTAACAAATAGCAAAGTAGAAAAGGAAAGAAGGAACGAAACTCACCGACCTTAACGCCACAGGCGTTAAAGTTAGGGTATACGTCAGAATGAGGGCGCAAAAGAGAGAAAATCTGCCCTTCCTTGCCCAAGGGCATTGTGTGATGCGTATTTCCCTTTCTTTGTGCCCCCACGAATCTGATACCGTCTGCGTATAATAATAAAAAAGCTCGCGCCGCACCATATCAGGAATGGATGGCGCAACCTCAAGCTTGCCCAACAATGCATTTACACGTGATTTGTGATCTGATTAAACGAATCAATGGCAGGCGCGACTACCCCCATCGTTACCGAGACTACGGGCCGCAAATAAAACCCCCGCGCTCAAGAGAATGAGAGGGTGAGGAGAAGATGGGGGTTGGTTGTTGCGGGGAAAGTGTTTCCTGTTTTGGAAGTCGGGCGGAGGGGAAGGGAAGATACTTGTTAGCTTGCAAGGCTGAAGAGAGATGGGGAGAGATGCGAAAAAGATTTGGTAGTCGGTGATGATGTACAATTATAGTGGGGTTTGATATGGTTAAAGGTAGGTAACGAGAGTGAAGGTGGAAGGGGCCGAGTAAATAGAGAAAAAAGGGGGGGTAGACGTGGAGTGGTTGATAAGGTTGGAAGTGGAATTTGGGAGACGATCTACTCCTATCATACCATACCGTACACCACAGGTCCCATGCTAGGCCATTATACGGGACAACTAGTAGAAGAAAATCCGGGGAAAGTTATTCACCCGCAACCACGATACAATATTATACTACAAGTATCACTCCGCACTCCCATTGGTACTCCAAAAGTGCCGAATAGCGCAACACAACCATGCCATAAATCAAAATCCTAGCAATGCCCTCCAATCAATCAATCAATCATTTCCCCACAACCCACGGGATAATGCCAACATATATCCCCTTCTCAAAAAAGACACCCCTACTGGGCTAAACCTGCCAAGTACTAACCGCTTTATGGAATCATGTGTTCCTCACCAATGTAGTTGATTCAACACTCTAGTTCGATGCCCCCCC